>JAMZAV010006327.1:0-51542 GCA_024449915.1 Sweltsa coloradensis
GTTTCTTTTATGTTAAAAGTGTGATATTACTATTAGCAATCCAAATGAGGCTTCGGATAGCAAAGATTGTTTAAGTAGACTTTTTCCGTATCAAAAAGGTACATCAATGCGGCTGGGTGGAAGTTGAAACCGTATAAGAGTACCTGTTTGTATTCTCTGTGGCACACGAGGTAGTTCAGTGATTCGATAAGAGGCGAGTCAAGCTGGTTATTCGCCATTTTATAGAGCAGAACAATGCCCATAAATTTCCTACGGCTTTCAAGAATGCTTAGCTTATTGTCAGAACACATGCCCAGGTAATTTACTCTGTGGTATAATAATAATAATAATTTTGTAGGAATTAAACTTGTTATAGGGTGCAGTATGCCCCTCTTCAGGTGAACGAGGTATGTTGCGGACAGGGAAATTGTGAAGGGATGTCCGAGGGCTGTTAAGAGGACTCAATTTCTTGCATTCGCCTTAACGACTGAGGAAAACCCGGAAAAAACAGTCAGTCAGGATGCCGGTCTCGTCGGGATTCGAACCCGGGACCTCCCGAATTAAAGTCGAGCGCTTAGCGCCCGAGCCAACACTGTCGGTTCTGTGGTATTCCGTATTATCCTTGAAGCACAAGTGTTTGAAAATCGTTGTTGTACTCTCTTTTGCAATTTTTTGACATGATTGGGTAGCATTTTATTCAACTTGAGGCGTGACTAGAGTTATGTAAATGCGGCGTAATGTTCGTCCACTAAGGTATCCACACAATTCGATTTTTGAATCCTAACATTTATGTGGTCGCGGGACAATTTTTTATGTTGATTAAAATATTTAAAATTTGAGGCAAAAAGTTTAATAATAAAAATAATAAAAATATAAAATAATTAAAATTGCTTACCTGTGAATTTGACGTACAGACGTCATCACTTCATTACTCGCCCTTTCCTTCATGCGACCCACTGCCTGCAACTTCCGAATTGTGGACCGTGGTCGACGTGGATGCAGTTGCCATTAACAGCAGTAATAAAATCCCCTTCCACAACAATGTGGTCTCACATTTTGTTTCGCATCGATAATATGCTTTATCATTATAATATCGTTTAAGACTGTACAAAAATTACCTCTCACTAACTTCCTTCCTCCTCTCGTAACCGATATAAACGTCGCGCGTTCACCTTCCATGTTCCTCGTACTGGACACATATAGCTACTAATAGTTCATTTCGATCGTCAAAAGAACAGCCCCCTCCACCCACCCCTCCTAGCTAGATGTGTGGGTTTTCTTTATCTCAAGCGTCTCACGATGCACTTGCGGGACAACAGTCAGTATGGATACCAATACCTCAATTTGGCATCCAGCTCGGAGTGGTCAGTATCACAAGTAGGGATACTCTGATTAAAAAGATAATGCGCTAACCATTAATACAAAATAACCCTTTAATTCCCCAATTACTCAGGAAAAGGGGTAACGAATACGATATTTAATTGGATGAGCGTAGCGAGCGAAGCGAAGATTCCATTTCACTACACTGGAGAAAAAAATCCGGAATGTTTTGTTTTTTTTCTTTTTTGTATTTTTGGCTTTGTTAACACGATTCCGGCTAAACCGATACTCCAATATAGTCAAGCGGATTAAAGGACAATACAAGAACAATTAGGGGTTTTGTGGTAGAGGTCTGAATTTTGGACTGTTTACTCAGAACAATATTCTAAGAAAATTGCCTCGAGGTGCCATGACAAAATTCGTCCGGTTAAGGGGGTGGAAGGGGTTGAACAAATGGCATTTTTAAAAAATTCGAAAATTCAAATATCAAGCTAAATTTTATCCTCAGATTACAAAATTAATACATATTGTAGATAAAAGTCCAAAATTTATTTAAAAAAATACAATTACCATATATGTATATCTAACCATATTTTACACCCTTTGACTTTTATTAACAATTTTTCTCACTGTGCTGGGAGGATTGGCCTACCAGACGTGGGTTTTGTGATAGGGCCGTGAATTTTCCCTAAAATACTCAGAAGAATGTTCTCTAAAAAATGGCTCGAGGTGCCCTCAAAAAAGTTGCTTGCTTATAGGAGAAAAAGGGAGGTGTACTAAAAGGGGTTGATAACACTAAAATAAATAAATCTGTATTCAAATATAATATTAAGGACGCCAAATTTACATTTATTGTAGATTAAGATCTAAAGTTTAATTTAAAAAATTAAAATTTCGCCATATATGTAAATCTGATCAGATTATGCGCCCTGACCACTTTTCATAAATTTACTCAATATTAACGAAAGTGTATCGTGACACACTTGTTTTGTCCCAAATTATTCCAATATTACGAATTAGGACGAAAAGAACAATTTGCAATGCCTTGGGTACATTTTCACACAATGGACTTTGACCCATTTTCAGTTTTCACACATTTACTCAAGATTAACGAAAGTGTATAGTGTGACCACTCGTTTTGTCCCAAATTATGCCAATAATTCGAATTAGGACGAAAATAAGTTTTTAACACCTTGGGTACATTTTTACGCAATGGACTTTGACCCCTCTGAACAATAAGCGTCAAATAGCCTATTTCGAGTAACCTAACAATTTGGTGGTTTTGTAGTCGAGTGTCAACACACCTATTGGATCAAAATAGTACATTCATGATGTGTGAATCATGTACTGTGAATACTGGCCGCTTTGCTAACGCTATAATAATATAGCCACGTTGATGGATGAGTCTTTTTTGGTCAATCGATCCTCCATTTTATATGGTCTTCATACTGTTTACTTGTTATAAGTATGTTTGGAATAAAAGATCAGTGAATTGGTAATTAGTTATATAAACTTGTCAAAATATCTTTTTAAAAGCACAGTTATTGATGTTATACAAATAGGTACAGTATATTTATTTTATTAGTGCACGGGAAGTCGTAGATTTGTTCCATAACACTTCGGAATTTAATTTTCATTTAGATTTTTATTGAGTTATTTACACAAGAACTATCCACAATAGCCCGGGAACGAGGCCCTGCAATGGTAACGGGAATATTGGTTATGATTTAACATTGCCTGTTAACTGTTACGATAACGGGAAGCTATTGCCAGGCTATTATAGAGCAGCCCTAAATTTGACAAATTATTTACGAGTATGTTGCCTTGTGCGCGTTGTACGATTTAATAAAATAAAACTGAAATGTTGTAAACATTTGTATTTGAAAATGTGATTGTAGCCCAAAAAAGTGCCCAAGGTGTTAAAAAAATCGTCCTAATTCGTATTATTGACATAATTTGGGATTAAACGAGTGGTCACACTATACACTTTCTTTATTTTGGAGTAAATTTGTAAAAAGGGGTCAAAGTCCATTGCGCGAAAATGTATCCAAGGTTTTAAAAACTTATTTTCGCCCTAATTCGTATTATTGGCATAATTTGAGACAAAACGAGTGGTCAACCAATACACTTTCGTTAATCTTGAGTAAATGTGTGAAAACTGAAAATGGGTCAAAGTCCATTGTGTGAAAATGTACCCAAGGCATTGCAAAATGTTCTTTTCGTCCTAATTCGTAATATTGGAATAATTTGAGACAAAACAAGTGGTCACACGATACCCTTCCGTTAATATTGAGTAAATTTATGAAAGGTGGTCAGGGCGCATTATCTGATCAGATTTACATATATTATGGTGAAATTTAATTTTTTAAATTAAACTTTAGATCTTAATCTACAATAAATGTAAATTTGGCGTCCTTAATATTATATTTGAATACAGATTTATTTATTTTAGTGTTATCAACCCCTTTTAGTACACCTCCCTTTTTCTCCTATAAGCAAGCACCTTTTTTGAGGGCACCTCGAGCCATTTTTTAGAGAACATTATTCTGAGTATTTTAGGGAAAATTCACGGCCCTAACACAAAACCCACGTCTGGTAGGCCAATCCTCCCAGCACAGTGTGAAAATTTGTTAATACAAGTCAAAGGGTGTAAAATATGGTTAGATATACATATATGGTAATATGTATTTTTTTATATAAATTTTGGACTTTTATCTACAATATGTATAAATTTTGTAATCTTAGGATAAAATTTAGTTTGATATTTGAATTTTCGAATTTTGGACGAATTTTGTCATGGCACCTCGAGGCAATTTTCTTAGAATATTGTTCTGAGTATACAGTCCAAAATTCAGACCTCTACCACAAAACCCCTAATTGTTAGCCTTATCCGCCTAGCTAATAGCAATAAAATTTTATGGAGACCTTCGAAATCTCTGAACTTAGAACTGCCACCTTTTGAGCGCATTCGAAAAATTATTTCTCATGGAAATCGCAATTTTACGATTTTTATCGATAAAAAAAAAAATTTCTTCGACTTATAACACCTTCATGCTTTATCCGATTTTAATGATTTTTTTCACAGAACCATAATTTCATGAATTAAGATATTCGTGTGAATTTTGAGCGCAATCGAAAAATTATTTCTCATGAAAATCGAAATTTTACGGTTTTTTTTTTTTTAAAACAATTCTTTGACTTATAACAAACACCTCCATGCTTTATCCGATTGTAATGATTTTTTCACAAAACCTTAATTTTATGAATTAATATATTCGTGTGAAATTTGAGCGCAATCGAATAATTATTTCTTATAAAAAACGCAATTTTACGATTTTTTTCTTTTTTAAAATAACGATTAATTAAAAAAACTAAAAACTAAAGTTTATTTTAAATTTAATTTAAATTTTAAAAAATTTTTAACTTAGTCATGATTTTTTCACAGAACAACAGAAAATCCGCATAACACATGGCAGCTCAATGCACCAATTACGCTCATCCAGCAACGCGGCGGGACTTAAGCGTTTTCCTAGTTATTGGATGAGCGTAGCGAGCGAAGCGAAGATTTCATTTCACTACACGAGAAACAAATCCGTTTCCCCCCCCCCTTTTTTTGTATTTTTGTGTGTTTTGTTAACACGATTCCGGCTAAAAAAATACACTAATTGCAATGCAATTTTCTGGAGGCCTTCGAAAACTCTGAACTTAGAACTGCCACGTTTTTGAGCGCAATCGAAAAATTATTATTTTCTATAAAAATCGCAATTTTACGATTTTTTTAGATTTTTAAAAAATATCTTCGAACTATAAAAAACTACATGCTTTATCCGATTGTAATAATTTTTCACAGAACCTTAATTTTATGAATTAATATATTGGTGTGAAATTTGAGCGTAATCGAAAAAAAGATTTTTATGAAAATCGTTATTATACGCTTTTTTCGCTTAAAAAACTTACGCTTATCCAACAACGCGCCTGAAAAAGCGTTTGCGAAGCTTCCTAGTTTACTACAATTCAGTAATTTAAAACTTCGCCCCAACCGGGATTCAAACCACAGGTCTCCCACATTCCAGGTGAGCATATTAACCATGCCCTTCAGATGTATAATGCAACTACAATTCATAGATTAACATTTACCCGTCCTGATGGTCTAGTAGTTACGACGCTCACCTGGAGTGTGGGAGACCCGTGGTTCGAATCCCGGTTGGGGAGGACTTTTTTAATTTCTGAATTAAAGTAAATAGTATTAAAGTATTAATTAATTATATATTATATATGTATATATTATTATATATATATATATATTATTATAATTAATAAGTAATTAAAGTAAATAGTATAATTACATCTTAGACGACATTGAGTGCCAGCAATAATTGAAAACGACACAATTGTTTAAGATGAGCAGGTTCCCAACTCGGCATAATTATGCAGTTATATTATATTAAGTATGCAAAGTAAAATTATACATTTATGTGTATTTGGGGTCTACCCACGCAGCTACACAGTTACTGTTATTTAATGAAAACTATGGTGTTAGTTCTCCCAAAACCAATTCTTTATCAACATTCAACGTTGAATAAAATTGTCACAATAAAATCATTGCATATTAAAACAGTGCTTTTGCAATGCCTACATGATTTAATTGCAACATTTTCGAGTCAAATGAGACGTTAAGCAATATCTAATTAATCGAATATTGCTAATGATTTATTTTTATCCACCCAACCCCACCCACCACCAACATTTTGGGGAATTTATGGTTTCACCTCGAGCAAAGTACAGCCCGCCTTGCAACGTGTGCGACCGAACAAAAACATCGTGCGGGCGTTAGGAGACAGGGCCTAAGAAGACTTTTATTCTTCTAAAGCCCGGACCGGTTTGTCTTCTTAGCCCCGCTTCGCAACGTGTAGCACAACCTTCGGTCACAGGGGCTTAGAAGCCAAAAAAGGGTCCAGGGGCTTAGGAGACAGGGGCTTAGAATACCGCCCCGCCTGAGCTAGAGGGGCGTATTATGACCTAAGGTAGACGCGCGCATAAACCTAATGAATCAAAATTTCTCCCCGAAACAAGAGGCGAGCTCCGTTAGTCGTCGGTCGTCGGAGACATCCCCTCCCTTGACGACCTCCTCGAACTCGACGCCGAAAATAATGTGAACCCCCCCCCCCCCCATTCCTCCACCGATACCCTTAACTGGTTCTGACCATGCGTGGGACCATCTTTCTGATATCCTCGATAGGATGAAGTGTAGCATTATTTTTTCACGTTCGACGCGCTCTTAATTCAAACGAATTACACGAAATATTAATTCAATTCATTAACTAACAATATCACATGACGGCGCAATATAAATACCTACCCGGTTGGAGCCCTCTAGTTTCTCTTGTCGCCGTTTTCTAATGCATCCTTCCTATCTTTTAAGCTAGAGTGGCACATTATAACCATACGGTTGACGCGCCCTTAGACATAATGAATTCAAAAAATCGTTTATCTCAGAAGTACTTTAAAATTAGGCCATTTTCACAACATGAAATTAATTTATATTCTCCAACACATTAATAAGTAAAATGTGCCGAGAGGATGGCAAAAGAGAACATAGCTCCACGCTTACTTCGTGACTGCCAAAAAAGTAAAAGTTAGTAAAAGGCGATTCAAGAGAAAAAGTCCACCTCGCAAACATCAGCTTGTAAGAAGGGTAGTATATTACTCCCCGAGACAAGAGACGAGCTCTGGCAATCTTCGTCGGGGACCTTGCCCCCTTCTCTTGACGACCCCTCGACGATGATGACGACAATGACGACCGCAACGTGAGAAGCTCCTTTCCTCCCCTTATCCGTAGCTGGTTCTGACCAGCATGGGCCCCTTCTCTCCATATTCTTTAGGCTAGATTGGTGAATTATAACTAGCGGTTGACGCGTCCTTAATCTAAATAAACAAAACACAATCAAAAAGTATTTTTAAATGTATTTGCCGGGGGTCAAATTGACCTAGAGCATGGCTCTGCTAATTGTAAAAGGTGATTTAAAAGAAAACGTTCACCTCGCAATCATCAGCTAGATCAAAATTGCAAAATAAGAGATCAAAATGTACCCGTCCTGATGGTCTAGTGGTTAAGACGCCTGTCTGGAATGCGGGAGATCCGTGGTTCGATTCCCGGTTGGGGCGGACTTTTTTATTTTCTGAATTGTCGTAAATAATAGCATCCCAGCAAACACATAAGTTACGGTAGAGTGATGGCTGCGTGCTGGCACTTCTGGCCACTGTGGCCACTGGCTGGCCAGCAGTGAGAAGGTGTCAGCCTGTCACTGGCATACCGTCTGAAGGCTGGCCAGAACAAAAAAAAAAACAGTCCGGTGTTGGTTGGCCGCTGTCGTGTTTATGTCGTTTTGCCGCCACGGGCGTGAAGATGGCTGGCCATCACTTTGCCGGCTGCCGGTTGGCCAGCAGCGGATAAGTCATGGACCATCACTTGTAACCCTACGCACGGCTGGCCACAACATACTAGTTACCTGTCCAGTGATGGTTGGCCGCTGCCATGTCGCTGTTGTTTAGCCGCCACAGGCGTGAAGATGGCTGGCCATCACTTTGCCGGCTGCCGTTTGGCCAGCAGTGTTAATGTGTTGGCTCATCACTAGAAAACCGTCTTCCGGCTAAACATATTTTAACAATCACCCATCCAGTGAAAGTCGATTTGCTATTGTATGTATAGGTGATTATTCCCTCAACACAGCAAGCTTCTTCCGTAGCGCAACGGTAAGAGGCTAGGCTTACAGATGGAGAGTCGCCCTGCTGGACCGAGTTCGAGACACCTAACTTGAAACTTAATAATATTTGAAAAATACTTTTGTGTACCCCCCTACAGATATTTACGGGTGTCAGAAATTAAAAACAAAATACTTTGAGACCGTATTAAACAATTATACTCATTTTTTTTTAATTTTTTTTTTGTTTACAATTTAGTCCAGATGCGCTTTCCCAATTTTTTCCCAAAGCAAACAAAATTGAGGGCCTTAGTGGCCCGAAAACGGCGGGCCCCATTCAGTTCTGACCAGCCGCTTGCGGCCGGCATCTTTAGGCATTTGCCGGTTAAGGGGCCGGAAGCGAGCCACAAGTGACGGCGGCTGATGGCCGGGTTTGGAAAAATCAGAGCGGCCGTAACGGGCCAAAGACCGCCCGCAACGGCTGGCCAGTTCAGTTCTGGCCAGCCGCTTGGGCCACTTAGGGCCCATAAATTCGTGTTTGCTGGGATGTGTTTTTTGTTTTAATTTCTATTTTACTAGGGGAAAGGGGCCCAAATTTTTGATATGAAGCGCAAAATTTTATCTTTCCTTATAATGAAGAACTTTATTAAATTATGTCCTTACGGTTTCGTGCCCGAACCCAAAATTAAAAAAACCAGTAAAAACGTAAAAAGACTTGAATTTTATAATTTTTTTTTTCTTCAAAAATTTAAAAAAGCTCCTCTTCCCCCCCCTTGCCCGGGGCCAAAATATGACCTAAATTGCACGACTTTTAAAATTAATGTTCCAAAACTATTTTCAAATAATTTTCAAAAAATTCCGAATTCCATTTTATGTTTGTGACGCACAAATCTATTTGTTTAAAACTTACAATTCACGGCAGCGCAAATGATTTAACCGGGTTTAAAGCGCCCTAGTTTCTCACGTCGTCTGGATCTGGGTGTTTCTATGCTCTGCTTCCAAGCTAAGGGTTTTAAAGGTTTAATTCTGGTAGGTAAATTTTTAACTTTAACGGGGCGTGAGCCCTCGTTCCTAGCTTAGGATTGTGTAAACGGTAGGTGCATATGTAGGCTTTTTCTCAAATTTCTTAAGATTGGAACTTACTTATATTTTACCTTAACCAACTAAAGGTTAAACATGAATAAAGGCTGTTCCCTGATGAAGCAGAATATATTATACTTCAAAAATTTGTCAGGGAAAACCTCCCCAGGGTGCAATGCAACCCTCTCGGGTTTTCTCCCTTTGTAATTGGGGTTTGGTTTT
Source organism: Sweltsa coloradensis (assembly GCA_024449915.1). Classification (NCBI taxonomy): domain Eukaryota; kingdom Metazoa; phylum Arthropoda; class Insecta; order Plecoptera; family Chloroperlidae; genus Sweltsa; species Sweltsa coloradensis. The sequence continues at coordinate 9,303 of JAMZAV010006327.1, forward strand.
TGGGTATTTTGTTTTGAAGGGATGCCCCCAGGGTTGTTTGAACTAAATCCTCTGCATTGGGCTAAAAAACTGAGGAAAACCTTGCAAAACTAGTTTGTCAGGATTCCCGGGTCTCGAGGGGATATGAACCCAAAACCCCCCAAAACAGGTCACCGTGTACATTTGAATGTCACGAATGTCTACTAACGCTGCAATTTTGTTTTTTTCCAAACCTTAATACAAAAACGTATAGAACATTATGATAACCGACAAAACTTTCTAAATTTGTCATTAAAGTATTTTTTAAACAAAATTTATTTACAAATACTCTTTCCCTTTATTTATTTTTTCCTTCACAAAAATTTTTTTTGTTTTCTTTTTTTTTGGCATCTCATCGCTTTATTTTTTTTTCTTATTTTTACCTTAAAAAACAATTAATCATCAACACACCAATGACTCTTCCTTTAAACTTCAATATCCAGGCGGGAATCGCCCTTTACTGGTTGAACGCCCTAGTTTCTCAGTCGTCATATGATCTCCCCCCTTCTCATGAAAATACAGGGGGTTTTCGATAGATCACCGAAGTTAAGAAACATCAAGCTCTCGGTTCTTAGGGGGTGCCCAAATAGGGAACACTAAGTGCTTTTTAGCAAAGGGGGTAAGCAATCGTCAAAGTGTGCCCCCAATTGAAAACGATCTTGCATTGTCACCCTTAGCCGTTCTGCGGAGAGCAAAGTTCATTACATGTTTCTAGGCGTTGAATAAAAATAATCAATAAAAACAATAATTCGGTATTCAGTGGTATACAGTAACCTACTGTTTGCCAACTCACGGATATTTTTTAACCACAAAAAAGGGTTTATTTTTTTATTGTCACATGTAATGTCCTTAAAACCTTCATCATATCTACGGGAATGTCCCCAAATGATCCTTGCTCATGAAATTTGATCTCCCCCATCATATAAGACTTCTATCATATGTAAGGGCGAAAAAACTTTCAAAATTTCTCACCTATTAATCTATTTAAAAAATTTTTTTCACTCATACACATTTCTTTTTTTTTCTTTTTTCTTTCACATATTTAATTTTTATTTGCTATTATTTTCATCATCTTTTTATTTTTTTATTTTCACTTAAAAAAAATCTAATCATAAAACATACCTGCATTAACTCTTTCATTTGTTTCATTCACAGGGGCGCATATGACCAAAACCCGTTAAAAGCGCCCTATTTTTCTCACGTCGTCGTCTACTGCCCCTATTGGAACTGTTCCGCGACGTAATTTATATCGGGGCCCCCCGGGGCAAAATATTTTGGGGGAACCTATTGGTGTCTTAACCTTATTAGGGTATTCGCTCCTTCGTAAGTAAAGAAAAACATATTTTCTCAAAAAAGGTAGGGGACCCCACACCAAACCGTTAATGCAGGCCAAAGGGCCCCACACCCCCCGAAGATGAGTTTTAAGCACGTGTTTTTTAACTTTCGTTAGTAAAAACGTGTGTTTATTGTTGTGATTACAAAATTATGTTTTTTGTTTTCTTTGACTTTACTTTGGGATTTGTTGGTTTTGTACCGGGGTTTAAAAACATTGTGGTGTAGGAGCGGTGAAATTTACTCAACAGCGAAACCCGTATAGGAAAGGTTTCTGCAAGAAGTACAATTTTTTTCTTTCTGGTATACCCTGTAATTTTTTATCCCTCATGACCCCTCTGGGTGGGGGTAGAAAAAGCCAAGCATGGCTCTGCTGCAAGGCGTGAAAGAAAAAAAATCCTCTTCAATGACAAGCTATATAAGAAAAATGGCGACCCTGGCATGTCGCGACTGAAATACTGACGCTTTCTCTCACGATAACGACTACGACGAAAACCCCCCCCCTTTTTTCCCTCCTCCTCTAACCGTGACTGCAGGTTTCTGACCAGCACGGGGTTTTATCTCCGATATCTCCGGGATAGAGTGGGGCATTATCCTTCATGTTGACGTCCCTTTAAACCAAAAAAACCGAAGCTTGAGGCGGGGTCTGGCAGTCGTCGCCTGGGGATACTCTCTAATCTCTCTTTATTCCTTCCTACTAAACCGACTGTGGAAAAAAAAATAATAAAATATAAATAAATAAATTTTTCAAACGCGACTTTAGACCCCCCCCTCTATCCCCCCTACCCTCAGCTGGGGTTTTGACCGCGGGACCTTCCTACCCACAGCTCTTCCTAGAGTCGCATTAAAACCTCGACTTCAGACCCCCCTTCTATCCACCCCTACCCGCAGCTGTTCTGACCCGCTGGGACCTACTCACCCCAGCATCTTTCCCAGAGTGGCGCATTAAGACCTCGACTTCAGAACCCCCCTTCTACCACCCCTACCCCCAGCTGGTTTTTGACCCATGGGCCTACCCACCCCAAAACATCTTGCCTAGAGTGGCCATTTAAACCTCGACTTCAGACCCCCCCTTTTATCCCCCTACCCGAGCTGGTTCTGACCCGCATGGGACCTCTACCCACAGCACTTGCCTAGAGTGGCCAAAAAAACCCCGACTTCAAAACCCCCCCTTTTATCCACCCCCACCCGCAGCGGTTCTGACCAGCAGGGGACCTTTCTCCCCCAGCTCTTGCCTAAATGGCCTTAAACCTCGACTTCAAACCCCTTCTTCCCCCCTACCCCCGCTGGTTCTGACCAGATGGGGCCACCACCCCAGCTCTGAGTGGCGCTTAAGACTCGACTTCAACCCCCCCTTTTATCCAACCCCCACCCGCAGCTGTTTTCGACCACATGGGGCCTCCACCAACTCTTTCCTAGGGGGGCGCATTAAAACCTCGACTTCAACCCCCCCTTTTATCCCCCCTTTCCCCAGCTGGTTCTGACCGCATGGGGCCTACCCCCCGCATCTTGCCTAAGTGGCGCATTTAAAACCTCGACTTCAGACCCCCCCTCCTACCCCCCTACCCGCAGCGGTTCTGACCAGCATGGACCTACCCCCACGCAAACTTTCCTAGAGTGGCGCCATTAAGACCCCGACTTTAACCCCCCTTTATCCCCCCCTACCCCCAGTTTCGACCACATGACCTACCACCCAAAAGCACTTGCCCCAGAGTGGCGCATTAAACTCGACTTCAACCCCCTTCTATCCACCCCTACCCCACTGGTTCTGAACCACATGGGACCTACCCCCCACGCTCTTTCCTAAGTGGCGCATTAAGACCTCACTTCCCCCCCCCTTCTATCCACCCCTACCCGCAGCGGGTTTTGCCAGCATGGACCTACTCACCCCCAGCATCTTGCCCAGAGTTTTCGCATTAAAACCTCGCCCTTTGACCCCCCCCTTTTATCCCCCCCTCCCGCAGCGGTTCTACCCGCTGGGGCCACCCCCCCACGCATCTTTCCTAGAGTGGGGGCATTAAGACCTCGACTTCAGACCCCCCTCTATCCCCCCTACCCGCAGCGGTTCGACCACTGGACCTCCCCCCCACAGCTCTTCCTAATGGCCATTAATCCTTTTACAAACCCCCCCTTTTACCCCCCCTATAAACCGCACTGGTTCTGACCACAGGGACCTACCCCCACAGCATCTTGCCTAGATGCGCATTAAGAAACCCCGCCCTTTGACCCCCCTCTATCCCCCCTACCCCAGCTGGTTTTGACCGCGGGACCACCCACCCCCAGCATCTTGCCTAGAGTGGCGCATTTAAACCTCGACTTCAGACCCCCCTTTTTATCCACCCCTACCCGCACTGGTTCTACCAGCAGGGCCTACCACCCACAGCATCTTGCCTTAAATGGCGCATTAAGACCTTATTTTGGGCCCCCTTACCAAACTTTCTAACAACGTCACAACATTTTAATCAAAAACATTCAATTCTTACCCCTACCAGCGCAATGACCTACACCCAAACCCCCCCGTTTCCTTGCCCCTTTTTTAATCAAATTTTCAACTACCGGGACCATCCCCCAAAAATTACGCCTTTTTAAAAAAATACTTAAAACCTTTTATTGGTTTTACAATCTTTTACATACAGTCGTTGTCGGGACCCCCCCCCTATCCCCTTACCCCAGCGGCGCAATGGAACACAAAGTCTCAGACCATAGACCCAAAAACCCCCCTTCTTTTTTTTCCCCACCCCACCAACATGGACTTTCCCCACACATCTCTATGCTTGACCCTCGCTGACCCTTTTCCAGAGCTGGTTTGCAATGATTATATTCAAGAAAAATCCCCCCTCGCAAACTCTATAAGAAGGGTTTTTACCCTGAACAAAGGGGGTCTTTGCAAGTGCGGGGAAAACTTGCCCCTTTCCCTTTACCCCCCCCACGACGCGACCCAAAGACACAACGAACTTTCAAAAGCAATTACGACCCAAATAGAACCCCCCTTTCCCCCTTCCCAGCTGGTTCTGACCACATGGGGCCCCCCCCCCAACCCCTGCTAGATGGCATTAGACCTGACTTAAAAGGACCCCCCCCCCCCCCCCCCCCCAAATGGTTTTAAGGCCCGCATGGCCTCTACCCAAGGCATTTTTCTAGAGTGGGGGATATATTATATTATTACCCCTCCGCAAGGGCGAGCCTGGGAATCGGGGTGGGGATTAGCCCGTTTTCCCTTACCCCCTCCCCGCGTGACAATAATCAAAACGAACTCAAGCGATTAGGGGGCCCACTTTAAAAACCCCCCCTTTTTCCTTCCCCCACCCCCGGGCTGACACATGACATTTCCCCCATTTTGAGTATGACTGGTTGACCCCCCTAAACCAAACACCAAAAAATTGAAAAATGAATTTTCAACCTACTTAAAATATTAACCTTCCCCCCCATACATTTTAAATACCTTTCAAAACTGCTGCCAAGACCTCACGGGCCCTTTTCTAAAACCTAAGTACGCACTGTTTTGGCACCATTTCAAAGATTTTTAAAAAATGGCCCCTTGAATTCGCTTTGAAATTTATCCAAACCCCTCGACTGGGCCGCAGGGCACCACATATTTTTAAATTAAATCATTAACAATTCTTTACCCCAAGTTTTCCCCCATTTAAAAATTTTTTTTCATTTTAAAAAACTCCCCCCCCTTCTATAGACAAGGTTAACTTTCCCCCCAAAACAAAATGCGAAACTCGACTTCCGGGGCCCCCCTCCCTTTCCCACAAGTTTTCACCAAAAGGGACAAACCCCGAAACCCCAATGCGAGTAGACCCCCAGTTTCCTCCCCCTACCCGGCTGGTCCTGAAAGCAGACTCCCCCGTTTCCCCAGGCCATTAGACCTAATTGACCCCCCTTAATCCAAATAGCAAAAAAAAAATTTCTTCATTAATTTAAAACCCCAATTTTTATTTTCAAACATCACAACTCTATCATACCCCAATGTCCCCAGGGGCCCCAAAGACCCTTCCGGTTTGGGGCCCTAGTTTCCCCTTTACCCCTTTAGCTCCCAAACTGGTTGAGGGGAAAATACTCCTTGCCCAAGGGGCTTGACCTGGTTTTGGGAAAACCCCCCCTTTCCATACGACTTTTTGACGACATGGGACTCCCCAAAATCTGCAAAAACGATACACCCGGAATAGCCCCCCCTTCCCCCCTACCAACGGTTTTGAACAGCTGCCTTCCTCCCCAATCCCCTAGGCGGATGTGCTTAGACCCTTACCCCCCTTTAATTTAAAATAAACAATAAAACACACGTCACATGTCATTGCTATTTATTGCCATTAAAATAAATTATTTTTCTTTTGCTATTACTATCATAACCATATTTTTATTTATTTCCTTCTTTCTTTCGTTGTTCTTGTGGTTAGCTTCTCTGATTCTAGTGCAGAAGGTCCAGGGTTTGATTCCAGCTGTGGCAGAAGAATTTTAACTTCTGATTTCGAAATAAATCCATCAGTTATTGGCATAGGAATTTGTAAACGGTTACATTCGAGTCGTCCTGGCAAATAGGCACATACTAAATTTAAGGTTGATCGGAATCGGCCTCGTTGATTCTGTCGTTGATCCGCGGGTGATACAGACGCAGATACCAAGACGTGGGGGAACAACCAACCCCTGCCCTCCTTGTAACCTCCCTTTCCCTCTGTCCTTTGGTTGAGCCCGGCCTGATTTCGCCACAGACCACAGGCCCCCCCACCCGACCACGGCCATGATCCCGCCCCGGCCCCTTGCCCCCGGCCACCTACTCCCATGCCCTCCCCTTGCTTGTGGCTGGTTCTGACCAGCACAAGCTTGTTCACCCCACGTCTCCCCGCGTCACCCCTTGCGTTCCTCCCCTTTGGAAAATATATAGTTATAAACTAACTAATAATGTACATTATTACAAGAGGGCAATATGACCTAACGGTTGACGCGCCCTTCAACCTAATAAGCATAAAACATCACTGATTGCTTTATTTCCTATTTAAACAAAACGATCTTTGTTGAGTTATCGAACACTCGTTGATTGCGTCGGGGCCAACAGGGAACGCGCGTCGCCATCTCGCAAACACAGCTTGTAGGTTATGTAGGATAGTATATAACTCGCCGACACTGGAGGCGAGCTCTGGCAGTCGTCGTCAGGGACCTATTACCCTTCCCAAGACAACCTTCCCGACGACGACTTCGACCATGACACACGAACAATGATAAAGAAGATGACGACCGCGACGTGAGAAGACCCCCTTTCATCCCCCTACCCATGGCTGGTTCTTACTAACATGGGCCCCTCTACCCCATATCACTGTGCCAGAGTGGTGCATTATGACCAAACGGTTGACGCGTCTTTAATCCAAATTAACAAAACAATGACATGCCCTTAACTCAAATAAACAAAACTTGTAGAAATATGAACTAAAAACCTCTCCCTGCCCTTGCTCGTGGCTTTGGATCTGTCCAGCAATGGTCTGTTCATATCCCTGTGCGAGATTAGCGCACAATAAAACATAAGTTATTATTTAATGTTATCATATTGAAGATGTTTTATCGTTTTAAATCAATTTGCTGTCGGAGACAATCTTCATATTTTCATAACATTTTCTCTACCTTATAAACTAAGACAACAGTAACTAACACTCACCGACAGTGTTGGTTTGAGTGTTAGGCGCGCGACTCTGATTCGGGAGGTTCCGGTTTGAAACCCGTCCTGACTATAAAGGTTTTTCCGAGCTTTTCCTCAGTCGTTAATGCGAATGCAAAGGATTGAGTAACCTTCAACAGCCGTCGGGCATCCCTTCACAATAGGGAATGCTCTTCAACTCTATTATGCGACTTAATTGTATTTAACTAGGAAAACGCTTAAGTCCCGCCGCGTTGTTGGATGAGCGTAATTGGTGCATTGAGATGCCATGTGTTATGCGAATTTTCTATTGTTCCGTTGCAAAATCATTACTTAGTTGAAATTTTTTTTAAATTAAATTAAATTAAATGAAAAATCAACTTTATTATTTTTTATTTTTTTTAAATAATCGTAATTGTTAAAAAATCGTAAAATTGCGATTTCATAAGAAATAATTTCTCGATTGGGCTCAAATTTTACACTAATATATTAATTCATAAAATAAAGGTTCTGCGAAAAAATGATTACGATCGGATAAAGCATGTAGGTGTTATAAGTCAAAGAGTTGTTTAAAAAAAGAAAAAACCTGTAAAATTTCGATTTTTATGATAAATATTTTTTCAATTGCGCTCAAATTTCACAAAAATATCTAAATTCATAAAATAAAGGTTCTGTGCAAAAATCATTAAAATCAGATAAAGCATGTAGGTGTTATAAGTCGAAGAAATTTTTTAAAAATTGAAAAAAATCGTAAAATTGCGATTTTCATGAGAAAAAATTTTCCGATTGCGCTCAAAAACGTGGCAGTTCTAAGTTCAGAGATTTCGAAGTACTCCATAAAATTTCATCGCAATCGAATTATCGGTTTAGCCGGAAACGTGTGGACAAACAGACAAAAAGACAAAAAAAAAAAAAAAAAAAAAAAAAAAAACATTCCGGATTTTTTTCTCCAGTGTAGTGAAATGGAATCTTCGCTTCTCTCGCTTCGCTCGCTACGCTCATCCAACAAAAATATAATAATAAATACTCAAAAATATAAATTTATAAAAAACATTATTTTTTACGTAATAATAATTGTTTTAATATTGTAGGCTATATACACAGTCTCTCATACCTCCGCACAGGCGCGAGCGTAGCAAATTGAAGAGTCAATCGGCCCATTTCAAGATGGCGATTTGACGTTTTAATTGATGCAATCTTAAGAACCATTTGTGCTACAAATCGCTCCCATTTGAATAACATGTAAACTGGAATTTCAAGATGGATTCTAATTGTCACGGAAGTGGACCACCGACTGCTAATCTAGCCTACAATAGGGGTTCAATATCTATAAACTGAACGCTCCACACATTGCGTGATGCCATAAGAATGTAATAGTTGCAAAGATCTCCGCGCGCGGGCTTCACCACATGCTCGCCGGAGGTTCCTCGAATGTCCGCTAGGAAGTTCAGTGGACTAGGGAACCTGAAACTGAATGTATGTCAAGCAATTTAATATATTCTAATAGCTGGCCTGAGGCATGAGCCTACACCTAATAATGATAATGTATAATATAAAAATTTATACATATTATAACATGCATTGTCAAATAAAAATACCTTACTTACCTGCAATTTTGTTAATTCAACATTGTTCTTTGTTTGATCCACGGGTTGATTCCCCCGTCTGGGCCCGGGGAAGAATTGGCCCAGAGCATGGCTCTACTTATCGTAAAAGGCGATTCAAGAGAAAAAGACCACCTCGCAAACATCAGCTAGTAAGAGGGAGTATATAAACTCCTCGAAACTAGAGAGAGCTCTGGCAATCGTCATCGGGGACAGCTCCCCTTCCCTTGACGACCCCCCGGCGACGATGACAATGACACAACGAACAATGACAAAGACGATGACGACAGCGACGTGAGAAACCCCCCTTCATCCCCTTACCCGTGGCTGGTTCTGACCAGCATGAGTTCCTCCTCCCCATATCCCCTAGGCTAGAGTGGTCCATTGTGACCTAACGGTTGACGCGTCCTTAATCCAAATTAACTAAAAACATAACACAAACTATTAACTCATCTCATCAACTTTCATTATCACATTCGGCACAATATGACCTAACCGGTTGAAGCGCCCTAGTTTCCCACGTATATTCGGGAAGTCGAATAGGACAAGGATATGTCCATTGATATTTAACTACTGTTTGGCTAGATTAGCAGTCGGTGGTCCACTTCCGTTACAATTGGAAGCCATCTTGAAGTGACAGTTTACATGTTAATCAAATGGGAGCGATTTGAAGACCGAATATTTTTAAAGATGGCCGCCAGTTTGACAGCTGAGAATACTAGATTTTAACATCAAATGATTACTAAATTCCCTTATGCAATAACTTCTAATTGTTTCTGATTATTCAATATCATTCTGCACAAGCTAAAACTATGTCACACAATCCAGTAAAAATACTTTATTGCTTTGAAAAAGCATAAATTAAAACGCCAAATTTCCATCTTGAACTGGATTTTCGACGCTTCAATTTGTTACGCTCGCGCCTGTGCGGAAGTATTGGACACTGCTAATCTAGCTTACTATAGGGGTTTAATTTCTATGATTATGTCCCAGAACATGGCTCTGCTAATCGTAAAAAGTGTAGAAAGAGAAAAAGTCCATTACACAAACATCAGCTAGTAAGAATGGAATAACATCCTAAAACAAGAGGCGAGCTCTGGCGGTCGTCGTCGGGACCTATTTTCCTTTTCTTGACGACATCCTCGATGACGACGACAACCAATACTAGACAATCATGTCAAAGACGATAACGTCCATGACATGATAACCGACGTTTCCTCGCCCTAATCGTAGCTGGTTCTTACCAGCAAGGGGTTTTTACCCCCATATCCCGTAGGCTACAGTGGCGTCCCGCGCATTATGACCTACTGTTGACTCGCCCTTAATTCAAATCATCTCAAAAACTCTTAATTTTTATAAGACAAAACTTTAAAAGGAGGAAACGACACATGTGGCAGTGACTTCTAGCATCGTGTCGTTTACGTGTTTAGCTCTGGCAATCGTCGTCAGGGACATTGCCCACTTCCCTTGTCGACCCCTCGACGACGATGACGACAATGATACAACGAACGATGACTATGACGATGAATATAATATATTATATAAAAAGTCCACCTCGCAAACATCAGCTAGCAAGAGGGGAGTATATTACTCCCTGAAACTAGAGGCGATCTCTGACAATCGTCTTCGGGGACACCTCCCCTTCCTTTGACGACTTCCCCGACGACGATGACAATGACACAACGAACGTTGACAAAGACGATAACGACCGCGACGTTAGAACCCCTTTCCTCCCCTTACCCGTGGCTGGATCTGACCAGCATGGGCCCATCCTCCCCATTTCCATTAGACTAGATTGGTGCATTACGACCTAACGGTTGACGCGTCCTTAATCCAAATTAACAAAAAACTTTCAAACAAAATTCCAAATTCCATGATTTTGTGACTTACACAATCATTTTAATATTTTGCTTACACTTACAATATCACTGGCAGCGCAATATAACCTAACAGGTTGAGGCGCCCTAGTTTCTCACGTCGTCGTCGTTCTCGTCGATCTGAACTATGCTTTAGTGTCCCCAAGTGTACTATAACATGCCCTATAAGATTTCTTCACAGTTCTCACACGCTCAACACAATCATTGAGTAATACTGAAGAAGGGTACTGAAGTGGCCGACGGCCGAGTCTGTTGCCTTCCCCTTACCGGCGGCTGGTTCTGACCAGCACGGTTGTGTCCTCCCCACGTCCCCTAGGATAGAGTGGCGCATAATGACCTAACTGTTGACGCGCCCTTAATCCCAATATACTTACTTAATATAACAATCCCTTTAAGATTCCTTCACAGTATTCTCACACGCTCAACACAGTCATTGAGTAATACTGAAGAAGGGTACTGAAGTGGCCGACGGCCGAGTCTGTTGCCTTCCCCTTACCGGCGGCTGGTTCTGACCAGCACGGTTGTGTCCTCCCCACGTCCCCTAGGATAGAGTGGCGCATATTGACCTAACTGTTGACGCGCCCTTAATCCCAATATACTTACTTAATATAACAATCCCTTTAAGATTCCTTCACAGTATTCTCACACGCTCAACACAGTCATTGAGTAATACTGAAGAAGAAAGGGTACTGTCGGTACTGACCAACAAGCCGGTGACAGTGTTGCTTTTGTTTCTGTTAGGAGCTGACAAACTTGCTAAATTTCACATTCAAAGTAACTTATTTAACAAAATTTTAGTCATACCATGCACATTTCAATGACGATCGCGACGTGAGAACCCCCCATTTCTCCCGGAACCCGTGGCTGGTCTGACCAGCATTGGCTATTCCTCCCCATATCCCTTAGGCTAGAGTGGTGCATCATGACCTAACGGTTGACGCGTCCTTAATCCCAAAAAACAAGTTAACAAAACCTATCATCATCGTCATTTTATTTTCTAATACAATTAGAAAACAATTCTATCATCATCGTCATTTTATTTTCTAATACAATTAGAAAACAATATTATCATCAAACACACCCATTAACTCATACCACCAATTTTCAATTTTCACAGGCGGCAGAATTAGACGTATCCGATCGAAACGCCAAAGTTTCTCACGTCGTCTGCAATGGATTTTTTTAATTTGATTCGCCATTATGATATAAAAACAATTACGACTCTTAGAAATTTGTGGCTAGTTCACAACTGAACTATACTGGGAAACGCCAAAGTCGTTGTTAGACGAGTGAGTAAGCCATGTGTTGAGTACCCGGTAACATTACTTTTTCCCCCTACCTCAGGGGCGTAGGAACGGGGGGGATGGGGCGGAAACTCCCCCCCCCACTTGTTGGCTTGACCCCAAGCCAGGTATGGGTGTCATTTGCTAACTTATAGCTTGTTGGGTGATTTTTAGGATTTTTACTACAGTCGGGCTTGCAAACAAAAAGGAAGGTTTTTGTTAACATTTTTAAAAAAGATTCGGTAAGAGATGTAATTTGCGAGACTAGACTAGCCTGATGATTTTAGACTTAAATATTCGTTTTATTTTGTGTGCAATGTTTTCACTCCCAAAGCAGACTGTCGACCGATTTTAGTCAGGTAATCAATCTTCAATGCAATATTAGCTTCAAAATGTAACCCTTTTTCATAATTAAAATTCGCCTAAAACGTGTTTTAGGCCACCTACCAAGGGCATTTTTTGAAATAATCTCGCCTACGGCGAAAATGCCTCCGGTGGCTAGGGCTTCGCCCACCCAACCTCGTAGTCAACTTGAGTGTGACCCCCCCCACTTATCAAATAGTTCCTACGCTACTGGACACACCATTTAATTTACTTTAAATTTCAAAGTCGGAGCAATTATCCTAACCGTTTGAAGAGCTCTAGTTTCTCACGTCGTCGTCAATTAATTCCATGAAATTTTATTTTTCTTTATAAATATAGACAACAATATAATCATCATCAAAACAATACCACAGGCGACGCAATAGGACCACACCGGTTGAAGCGCCCTAGTTTCTCTCACGCCGTACGTTGGTGTATACATCATTGGTTTGTCCTTCTCACATCCCTCAGTCCCGTACTCGTCGGGATTCCTCCCCCTCCCCTTAACGACTTCTCCGACGTCAACGACCATGACAAAACGAACGATGACAAAGATAATGTCGACCGAAACGTCAAAACACTCCTTTCCTCTCCCTATCCGTGGCCCTTCTATCATATGATAACGACGACAAACTTTCTAAATTTCTCATCCATAGTATTCTATTTAACTAAATTTAATTCAAATCATACACATTTCTTTCTTTTCATTCTTTCCATTCTTATACATAACTTTTATTTTGCTATTACTTTCATCATTATCAATTTATTTTGTTATTTATACACTAAGAAAACAATCTAATCATCAAACATACCTGCATTAACTCTTCTCATTTACTTCCAGTCACAGGCGGCGCAATGTGACCTAACCGGTTGAAGCGCCCTAGTTTCTCACGTCGTCGTTGTATATCACATGTGGATTTCCTGCCTATAACGACTAATGGAGATAAAAGACCTAACGAATAAACTCCAAACCTAAAACTATTTGCCTATTCTTGTAAGCCCGCTGGATAGACAACACGCGGGACTTATGCAATAATATCCTGAAATGGGTTGTTAGTGGCAATGACAACACGCACGATGAAAGTTTGCGATTCATGCCCTCACAAGTGTCGACTAGAAGGGTAGTACAAGTGTTGTCTGTCCAGGCTGTTTAGAGACTCAATACCCTTTCATTCGCATTAACGATTGAGGAAAACTCGGACAAATTAGTCGGATCTCGAAAAAATGATACGTCGTAAAGCATGTAGGTGTTATAAGTCAAAGAGTGTTTAAAAAAAAGAAAACCTGTAAAATTCGATTTTTATGATAAATATTTTTCAATTGCGCTCAAATTTCACAAAAATATATAAATTCATGAAAATAAGGTTCTGTGCAAAAATCATTAAAATCAGATAAAGCATGTATGTGTTATAAGTCGAAGAAATTTTTAAAATTGAAAAAAATCGTAAAATTGCGATTTTCATGAGAAAAAATTTCCGATGCGCTCAAAAACGTGGCAGTTCTAAGTTCAGAGATTTCGAAGTACTCTATAATATTTCATCGCAATCGGATTATCGGTTTAGCCGAAATCGTGTGGACAAACAGACAAAAATACAAAAAAAAAAAAAGAAAAAAAAAAAAAAAAAACATCCCGGATTTTTTCTCCCAGTGTAGTGAAAAGGAATCTTCGCTCTCTCGCTTCGCTCGCTACGCTCATCCAACAAAAATATAATAATAAATACTCAAAAATATAAATTTATAAAAAACATTATTTTTTACGTAATAATAATTGTTTTAATATTGTAGGCTATATACACAGTCTCTCATACCTCCGCACAGGCGCGAGCGTAGCAAATTGAAGAGTCAATCGGCCCATTTCAAGATGGCGATTTGACGTTTTAATTGATGCAATCTTAAGAACCATTTGTGCTACAAATCGCTCCCATTTGAATAACATGTAAACTGGAATTTCAAGATGGATTCTAATTGTCACGGAAGTGGACCACCGACTGCTAATCTAGCCTACAATAGGGGTTCAATATCTATAAACTGAACGCTCCACACATTGCGTGATGCCATAAGAATGTAATAGTTGCATAGATCTCCGCGCGCGGGCTGCACCACATGCTCGCCGGAGGTTCCTCGAATGTCCGCTAGAAGTTCAGTGGACTAGGGAACCTGAAACTGAATGTATGTCAAGCAATTTATATATTTAATAGCTGGCCTGAGGCATAAGCCACACCTAATAATGATAATGTCTAATATAAAAATTTACACATATTATTACATGCATTGTCAAATAAAAATACCTTACTTACCTGCAATTTTGTTTAATTAAACATTGTTCTTTGTTTGATCCACGGGTTGATTCCCCCGTCTGGGCCCGGGGAAGAATTGGCCCAGAGCATGGCTCTACTAATCGTCAAAGGCGATTCAAGAGAAAAAGACCACCTCGCAAACATCAGCTAGTGAGAGGGGAGTATATTACTCTCCGAAACTAGAGGCAAGAGCTCTGGCAATCATCGTCGGGGACACCTCCCCCTTACCTTGACGACCTCCCCGACGACGATGACAATGACACAACGAACAATGACAAAGACGATGAAGACCGCGATGTGAAAAACCCCCTTCTTCCCCTTACCCATGGCTGGTTTTGACCAGCATGATCTCCTCCTCCGCACATCCCATAGGCTAGAGTCGTGCATTATGACCTAACGGTTGACGCGTCCTTAATCCAAATTAACTAAAAACATAACACAAATATTAACTCATCTCATCAACTTTCATTATCACATTCGGCACAATATGACCTAAACGGTTGAAGCGCCCTAGTTTCCCACGTATATTCGGGAAGTCGAATAGGACAAGGATATGTCCATTGATATTTAACTACTGTTTGGCTAGATTAGCAGTCGGTGGTCCACTTCGTTACAATTGGAAGCCACCTTGAAGTGACAGTTTACATGTTTATCAAATGGGAGCGATTTGAAGACCGAATATTTTTTAAAGATGGCCGCCAGTTTGACAGCTGAGAATACTAGATTTTAACATCAAATGATTACTAAATTCCCTTATGCAATAACTTCTAATTGTTTCTGATTATTCAATATCATTCTGCACAAGCTAAAACTATGTCACACAATCCAGTAAAAATACTTTATTGCTTTGAAAAAGCATAAATTAAAACGCCAAATCGCCATCTTGAACTGGATTTTCGACGCTTCAATTTGTTACGCTCGCGCCTGTGCGGAAGTATTGGACACTGCTTATCTAGCTTACTATAGGGGTTTAATTTCTATGATTATGTCCCAGAACATGGCTCTGCTAATCGTAAAAAGTGTAGAAAGAGAAAAAGTCCATTACACAAACATCAGCTAGTAAGTACTGGGAATAACATCCTAAAACAAGAGGCGAGCTCTGGCGGTCGTCGTCGGGGACCTATTTTCCTTTTCTTGACGACATCCTCGATGACGACGACAACCAATACTAGACAATCATGTCAAAGACGATAACGTCCATGACATGATAACCGACGTTTCCTCGCCCTAATCGTAGCTGGTTCTTACCAGCAAGGGGTTTTTACCCCCATATCCCGTAGGCTACAGTGGCGTCCCGCGCATTATGACCTACTGTTGACTCGCCCTTAATTCAAATCATCTCAAAAACTCTTAATTTTTATAAGACAAAACTTTAAAAGGAGGAAACGACACATGTGGCAGTGACTTCTAGCATCGTGTCGTTTACGTGTTTAGCTCTGGCAATCGTCGTTCAGGGAACATTGCCCACTTCCCTTGTCGACCCCTCGACGACGATGACGACAATGATACAACGAACGATGACTATGACGATGAATATAATATATTATATAAAAAGTCCACCTCGCAAACATCAGCTAGCAAGAGGGGAGTATATTACTCCCTGAAACTAGAGGCGATTCTCTGACAATCGTCTTCGGGACACCTCCCCTTCCTTTGACGACTTCCCCGACGACGATGACAATGACACAACGAACGTTGACAAAGACGATAACGACCGCGACGTTAGAACCCCTTTCCTCCCCTTACCCGTGGCTGGATCTGACCAGCATGGGCCCATCCTCCCCATTTCCATTAGACTAGATTGGTGCATTACGACCTAACGGTTGACGCGTCCTTAATCCAAATTAACAAAAAACTTTCTAACAAAATTCCAAATTCCATGATTTTGTGACTTACACAATCATTTTAATATTTTGTTTACACTTACAATATCACTGGCAGCGCAATATAACCTAACAGGTTGAGGCGCCCTAGTTTCTCACGTCGTCGTCGTTCTCTTCGATCTTAACTATGCTTTAGTGTCCCCAAGTGTACTATAACATGCCCTATAAGATTCCTTCACAGTTCTCACCGCTCAACACAGTCATTGAGTAATACTGAAGAAGGGTACTGAAGTGGCCGACGGCCGAGTCTGTGCCTTCCCTTACCGGCGGCTGGTTCTGACCAGCACGGTTGTGTCCTCCCCACGTCCCTTAGGATAGAGTGGCGCATAATGACCTAACTGTTGACGCGCCTCAATCCCCAATATACTTACTTAATATAACAATCCCTTTAAGATTCCTTCACAGTATTCTCACACGCTCAACACAGTCATTGAGTAATACTGAAGAAGGGTACTGAAGTGGCCGACGGCCGAGTCTGTTGCCTTCCCCTTACCGGCGGCTGGTTCTGACCAGCATGGTTGTGTCCTCCCCACGTCCCCTAGGATAGAGTGGCGCATAATGACCTAACTGTTGACGCGCCCTCAATCCCAATATACTTACTTAATGTAACAATCCCTTTAAGATTCCTTCACAGTATTCTCACACGCTCAACACAGTCATTGAGTAATACTGAAGAAGAAAGGGTACTATCGGTACTGACCAACGAGCCGGTGACAGTGTTGCTTTTGTTTCTGTTAGGAGCTGACAAACTTGCTAAATTTCACATTCAAAGTAACTTATTTAACAAAATTTAAGTCACACCATACACATTTTAATGACGATTGCGACGTGAGCACCCCCCTTTTCTCCCCTAACCCGTGATTGGTTCTGACCAGCATAGGCTATTCCTCCCCATATCCCCTAGGCTAGATTGGTGCATGATGACCTAACGGTTGACGCGTCCTAAATCCAAAAAACAAGATAAACAAGAAATTATTTATTTCCATTAAAATAAATAACTTGTCTTTTGCTATTTCTATCATCATCTTCATTTTATTTCCTACTACAATTAGAAAACAATATTATAATCAAACACACCATTAACTCATACCACCAATTTTCAATTTCACAGGCGGCAGAATTAGACGTAACCGGTCGAATCGCCAAAGTTTCTCACGTCATCTTCAATGGATTTTTTTTTTGATTCGCCATTATGATATAAAAAACAATTACGACCCTTAAAAATTTGTGGCTAGTTCACAACTTAACTATACTGGGAAACGCCAAAGTCGTTGTTAGACGAGTGAGTAAGCCATGTGTTGAGTACCCGGTAACATTACTTTTTTTCCCCTACCTCAGGGGCGTAGGAACGGGGGGGATGGGGCGGAAACTCCCCCCCCACTTGTTGGCTTGACCCCAAGCCAGGTATGGGTGTCATTTGCTAACTTATAGCTTGTTGGGTGATTTTTAGGATTTTTACTACAGTCGGGCTTGCAAACAAAAAGGAAGGTTTTTGTTAACATTTTTAAAAAAAGATTCGGTAAGAGATGTAATTTGCGAGACTAGACTAGCCTGATGATTTTAGACTTAGATATTCATTTTATTTTGTGTGCAATGTTTTCACTCCCAAGCAGACTGTCGACCGATTTTAGTCAGGTAATCAATCTTCAATGCAATATTAGCTTCAAAATGTAACCCTTTTTCATAATTAAAATTCGCCTGAAAACGTGTTTTAGGCCACCTACCAAGGGCATTTTTTGAAAAAATCTCGCCTACGGCGAAAATGCCTCCGGTGGCTGGGGCTTCGCCCACCCAACCTCGTAGTCAACTTGAGTGTGACCCCCCCCCCACTTATCAAATAGTTCCTACGCTACTGGACACACCATTTCATTTACTTTAAATTTCAAAGTCGGAGCAATATATCCTAACCGTTTAAAGAGCTCTAGTTTCTCACGTCGTCGTCAATTAATTCCATGAAATTTTATTTTTCTTTATAAATATAGACAACAATATAATCATCATCAAAACAATACCACAGGCGACGCAATAGGACCACACCGGTTGAAGCGCCCTAGTTTCTCTCACGCCGTACGTCGGTGTATACATCATTGGTCTGTCCTCCTCACATCCCTCAGTCCTGTACTCGTCGGGATTCCTCCCCCTCCCCTTAACGACTTCTCCGACGTCAACGACCATGACAAAACGAACGATGACAAAGATAATGTCGACCGAAACGTCAAAACACTCCTTTCCTCTCCCTATCCGTGGCCCTTCTATCATATGATAACGAAGACAAACTTTCTAAATTTCTCATCCGTAGTAATCTATTTAACTAAATTTAATTCACATCATACACATTTCTTTCTTTTCTTTATTTCCATTCTCATACATAACTTTTATTTTGCTATTTCTTTCATCATCATCAATTTATTTTGTTATTTATACACTAAGAAAACAATCTTATCATCAAACAAACCTGCATTAACTGATCTCATTTACTTCCAGTCACAGGCGGCGCAATGTGACCTAACCGGTTGAAGCGCCCTAGTTTCTCACGTCGTCGTTGTATATCACATGTGGATTTCCTGCCTATAACGACTATTGGAGATAAAAGACTTAACAAATTAACTCCAAACCTAAAACTATTTGCCTATTCCTTGTAAAAGCCCCGCCTGGCATCAGACAACACGCGGGGACGTTATGCAATTAAATATCTCACTGATAATGGTTTGTTTAGTGGTCAATGACAACACGCACGATGAAAGTTTGCGATTCATGCCCCTCCACAAGTGTCTGACTAGAAGCGGGTAGTACAATGTGTTGTCTGTACAGGGCTGTTTAAGAGGACTCAATACCTTGCATTCGCATTAACGATTGAGGAAAACCTCGGACAAAACCTTCAGTCGGGATTAAGCGTCTGGACGGGATTTAAACCCGGGACGTCCCGAATCAGAATGGCTTGCTTAACGCTCGAGTCAGCACTGTAGCTCGTCCGTCTGGTCTTCCTGGTTTCCCCGTCTGGGCCCGGGGTAGAATTGGCCCAGAGCATGGCTCTGCTGATCGTACAAGGCAATTCAAGAGAAAAGTCCACCTCTCAAACATCAGCTTGTAAGAGGAGACTATAATATTTCTCCCCGAAACCAGAGGCGAGCTCGGGATGACATCTTCAAGGAACCTTTCCCTCTACTTGACGACCTCCCAGACAACGACGACAATGACAACACGAACGATGACGAAGACGATGACGACCGCGACGAAAGAACACCCCACCTTTCCTCTCCCTACCTGTGGCTGTTTCTGATCAGCATGGGATTCTCCTCCCCATATCCCCTAGGCTTAAGTTGCGCGTTATGAACTGCCAATGGACGCGCCCCGGAAACCAATTTTAAAAAATAAGAAAGAAAAGCATGAAACAAACTAGTCGATGTATAAACACATTCATAATATGCCCCGTTATTCTAGTAAATAAGGCAGTTGTATTAACTAAAGAAAGTGATGTATAACCATGGACCATGTATACCCAAGTAGCACAGAAAATGTGTGCGCTTATGGGCCATCAGCGGCAAAGTGATGGCAAAGTTTTTGCGTTGATGGGCCGCCTATGGGCCATAAGCACACAACCGACAGGTGGCGAACAGTAGGCGGCCCTCCTATGGCCCATAAGCACACAACCGACGGCGGCGAACAGTAGGCGGCCCTCCTATGGCCATAAGCACACAACCGACAGGTGGCGAACAGTAGGCGGCCCGCCTATGGCCCATAAGCACACAACCGACAGGCGGCGAACAGTAGGCGGCCCGCCTATGGCCCATAAGCACACAACCGACGGGAATCTAATGAGAGTATATAACACATTTGATGATGGATTAAAAGGAATAATTTAATTGTCATTATTTCATCATGTTACGCTAATCATTCTCGCTCTTCTTCGTCGATTTAAGGAATATTGACGCTCTCACATTCAAGGTATATCATTTTAGTATCATTTAAACTTATTATTTGATAATATTAATATTATGATAATATATTATTATATATCATTCCGATACCGAATACTCCACGTAGGGTTTCCAAAATAATACTTTGATTATTGCATGCAATCGGCATATGTTTATAAATACGGTCATTAATTTCATTGCAATATGCAGAATTAATCCGCTGTCGATAATGCTGTCATGTATCTGTAATATGCCTTTGCACTTGCCGTTTCGTAGTGCAAATTTCACATACTTGACGCAGATGGAAGAAAACGAAAAATCTCTTTAAATAGAAATATATTCATTACAAATAAATAATATGTCATATTGTATGTTTGTAGAACTACAGCAAATAAATCGGCTTAATTAATATTTAAAATTTTCCTTAATCTTAGTTTATCAATAATATGATCATAATATTATGACATTGCCAAAACTATTTGTTATTTATTTTTGGGTTGAGCAGTACGACCAGTATAGACGATTACAGTAAAAATTATGACACGTTTAAGGCTCATTCATAACCAACTTAGGCCTCTAACTTAGCAGCTAACTTAGCCTCTAACTTTAGGTTGCTGTTCATGATAGATATTTTTAAACCAATCACAACACAGATTTGCAGTGTTTACTTTTATCGCGCCAATGCTTGACATACAATAACATTCAGCATTCAGTAAGTAGGCCTAGCCTAGCCCTACTTAGGGAGCATTATAGAATTGATTGACTATAGACTGTACTGTTTATTAAACAATAATTGATGGTAAAAAATAAACGTATTTATTTAAGACAACGTGACGTAAGCCTTACATAACCTCACATGGCCTAGCCCTAGCTGGGGGCTAGGCCTAGTACCGCAATAAACGATAATAATACTGACGGTCAGTTGACATTTCTGCCCCAATCGATAGCCAAATGTTTTCTTTTATATTCTTATCTTTGTATAAAGACGAAGATTTTACATATAGCAGTGGCCTTTCATGAATTCGTTCAATAGCTTTTCATCGAAAAATAGCTGATGTTT
This sequence comes from Sweltsa coloradensis, assembly GCA_024449915.1. NCBI lineage: Eukaryota > Metazoa > Arthropoda > Insecta > Plecoptera > Chloroperlidae > Sweltsa > Sweltsa coloradensis. The sequence goes on from JAMZAV010006327.1 coordinate 30,566, forward strand.
CTGGGATCCATTTTGCTGTTTGTTTACGTTTTCAATCGGATATGACCGGAAATCGGCTCGAGTCTCTCTCTGATTGGTTAAAAGCTTAATGTTAAGTTAGCTGCTAAGTAAAACCTTGGAGTTTGCAAACATTCGGTTGCTGATAAATGTAAGTTAAAGGCTAAGTTTGGTCATGAACAGACGTGTTGTTTTCCATAAGACAAACCTTTAAGTTAGAGGCTAAGTTAGCTACTAAGTTGGTTGTGAATGGCCCTTTATCCTAGACTTAATTATTCCTGCTTGTAATTTTTTGGTTGAAGGCAGATTTTTTTTTATTTGTAACACATACTCTTGTCTACAAACTGACATACTTGGAAAATTACACCTACGATTTTTTTCTTCCGCCGGTACGAATAGGTGGAAGAAATAAATTATATAAGTGCAAGATATTAACGAAAAAATTTTTCCAAGTAATAGAAACAAAAATCATCCTTCAAACCAAAATTTATGAGCAGGGATATGTCCGGGTATAAGTATTATTAATTTATCCGTAATCATCTAGGCCTATATAAATTAAACCCAAAAATAAAATAATAAGTTTTGAAATATCAGATGATCATTGATAAACTATATCTGTTTTTTGTTTTAGGCTTTACAAAAAAATGGCCAATTGGGAATATTTGGTGTAAGCCTCTATCAAAGTAGGGAGAGAGGCTTAAATTTAGCGATTACTTTACTGTCTTGTCAGTCTGCCCGTGTGTGACTGGTAAAATTAATAATAAAATACAAATCCAAACTGAGCTCCTAATCACTTTCCGTCAATTTAATTCATACCATTTAGATATATGGGCTGATTCTCTTTGGTCAATTTAAATATGAACATGAGTAGGCCTACGCTTAAAAACAACTCAATTTGAATACATATATTATAGAATCTTTAGTTTGATGAACAACCTGAGATGGCATTTATTTAGTTTCCATGTAAACATGGTACGAAATGTTGAACAAGACGTTCACAATGCATACACGCTGGGTACATCTTCATAAGGTAGCTGGCGCGCTCCTCTAGCAGTGATCACGGTGGTGTAGCGGTCAGCGTTCCAGAGTCCGGCGCAGCAGGTTGGGGTTCGAGTACGGCGATGGGCGATAAAATTTATCTATGTCTAATAACTCTCTCTCTGTATTAACTTGAAATTTGTTCTCTTACACACAGTTTATATAAATTGAAATGCTCGCACTATTGAAAATATATTTAATTTGAACTTTTTAATATTTTCGTTTGTGTACGCGACTTCCTCGCGTCTCTACTAGATGGTGCTAGTGTTCCCGAAACATTCTCACCGCCGGGCCGTAAGCATCCCGCTGTGACAAAAGTGAAGCAACTGTCGGATTTGCTACAGCGGCCCGCCTGTGGACCATAAGCGGCGCGTTGCTTATGGCAAAGTTATGGGCGCCTGGCCAACCCCATAAGCGGGCCGTAAGCGCATCGGGGGGGACGCTTATGGGCCATCAGCTCAACTGATGGCGATGTTACAGCTCGCCATAAGATCACCATCACTTTGTGCTACTTGGGTATCCATGGTATAACAAAAACCCTAATCAAGGTGTGCTAAATACGCTATGACTAGGGAAACGCCAAAGTCGTTGTTAAACGAGTGAGTGAGCCATGTGTTGAGTACCCGGTTACATTACTTTCTTCCCCCTACCTTAGGCCTACCTAGCCTATCATAAAGGCTAAAGAGGCGCATTATGACCTTACAGTTGACGCGCCAGTCCCCGTATACTAACTAAACTTTAAAAAACTATTATTTATACGAATATAATTTTCAAACTTAAATGCAAATGTTCCCGGGTACTCACAAACATGACTCGCTCACTCGTCTAACTACTACTTTGGCGTTTCCCTAGTCTAGTTGGCTAAGGCGCCCTTGTAGCCGATATGTGGGAGACGTGGGTTCAATGGTCGGGAAAGAATTTGTAATTTCTAGATTGTATTTCAAAAATAATTAAACATGTTTTGAAATGCATATAACGCAGGGTAGTCCATCAATCTGTGGCAATAGGGCCAAACTATGGTAAACATAGCCAGTACGAAATACGTGAAAATATTGCAAGGTTTACTCAATCTACGAGCGGAATTTGGGGGTACCTGAGTCCAACATTCGACAGACCTTGCATGGGCACGGCATTTCACGGCCAGGCGAAAAACAAACAAAAAATATCTTTTCAAAATCTAAAACATTGTCGTTAAAATAATTTCTAAACATTGGAAGTCTATTTCTCAGTTTATCATTTCTTGTAGGTTTAAATCGCAATGAATCTTGCTGATTTTGTTAGCAGTTCTCAATAAACTCGTACCGGATGTCCGTTTAAAATTTCAGCGCAATCTGTTCAGCGATTCGGCTGATTTTCAACGTACACACACACACACACACACACACACACACACACACACACACGCACGCACGCAGAAAAACCATCAGGGCCGTTTAAGTCGAATGGAAATCACTACGTTCGCTACGCTCACTCGTTCAATAAGTGCAAGGCGAAATTAGTATAAAACAAGATTATCGCAACTCTTTAAACTATCCACGTGGCCGTGACTGTCAAGTATCGTGTTGTTTACGTTGTGAACGAAGGCGGTGAGTCCAACAAGCCGATGCCAGTGTTGCTTTTGTTTCTGTTATAAGTTTCAGGCTTCGGTGTTGATAGAGCACTAGCATTTGAGAGGAGGATTTTTAATTTACAGCTTATTATTCAAATCAGGGAATCTACAGAGCTCGTGTTCAAATACATTATACGTCTCGTCGCAAAGAGAATCATTGGACGTGGCTCTGTGAACCAGCCTAGGACCCGGGAGAAGATATCCAGCATCGCTCTGCCCAGCAACCGAGGTGTCTACAACCATCTTAGTTGGCGTGTGCGTCTTGATACAAGAAATAACTCAGATTGGGAAGTGCAACTCGTGACTTTGTCGTGGTTTGAGCACAACATACCCTCCCTCTACCCGTGGCTGGTTCTGACCAGCATGGGATTTTCCTTCTCGCACATCAGCTAGAATGCAGGGGAATAGGGGACTAATCGTCGTCTGGGACCCCACCACCTTCCCATGACGACGCTCATGACGACATGAACGATGACAAAAGCAATGACGACAAAGACGTGAGAACCGCCCTTTACTCCTCTTACACTGGCTGGTTCTGACCAGCATGAGCTTATCCTCCATATGTCTATTAGGTTAGGGTAGTGTATTATGACCTTACGGTTTACGGTTGACACGCCCTTAATCTAGTGAAACAAAAAACTTTTTAGTTTTGATGAATTTCATTGTTCGTTCTCAACCAATGGCTTAATTTTCTTTTTGTTCGCTTATATAGCAGAGTATCATACCTATCTTAAATGAGCACTCAGAAACTTGAATCTTGAAATTGTGCTCAGAATTCACTTAAACACAAAAATGTGCGTTCGAAAATTATAACAAAAACAAACACAGGAAAACTTATAGGATTTCCAGAAGGGATACAGACGAGTACGACTGTTAACGTTAAAACAATAAATATATATATTAATTCACAATTTAAAAACACAATCAAAATAAATACACAATACAATATCAAACAATGTATAGGTAGCCTGTGGACCCAGGGTGAGATCCGTCCAACATAATGGCTCTGTTAATCGTAACAGTCGAAGAAAGAGACAAAGTCCACCTCTTAAACATCAGCTAGCAATAAGGCGATTACTACCTAAAACGAGAGTAGGCCTCTGGCCTCTGTCATTCGACATCGGAGACCCCCCCCCTATTCCTTCCCATACCCATGGCGGGGTTTTGCCTTTAAGAATTTACCCCCACATCCCTCTGGGACAGGCAGAGTGGCGTATTATTAAGTAACATTAACGCCCCATTAAACCCAAATTAAAACAAAGAAAACAATAGTGATCTAGAACCTATAGATAATAACGAACTAAAACAATACATTCTATCCCTTACAATATAATTCACCGGGCTTGTTGCCCTCAGGGTTGAGCCCCCCTAAAGCCCTCGTGTACCTTGTTGTATAGGGTTGAGGCCCTACTGCTCGAGCGCATTTTTAACTGCTGCTTTAAACAACGTAATTTTTTGCGTAGGTGTGACGAGAATATCACTGCGGCTTGTTGACCTCAGGGTTTGAAGCCCCTTGAAGCCCTCGGTTACCTTGTCTGATGGGGGGTTTGTGGGCCCTACTGCTGAGCAGTCATAAAAACTGCTGCATTAAACTAACGAAGTTTGCGTAGGTGGGGCCGAAAAATACCCACTCGGCCTCTGTTGACCTCAGGGGTTTGAAGCGCCTTGAAGCCCTCGTGCTACCTTGTCTGTAGTGGGTTGTAGGCCCTCTGCCCCGAGCATCATATTAAAAATGCTGCATTAAACAACGTAATTTTTTCGTGGGTTGACCGAAAATATCACTGGGGCCTGTTGACCTCAGGGTTAAAGGCCTGAACCCTCTGCTCCCTTTTGTCTGTATTAGGGTTGTAGGCCCTACTGCCGAGCATCATAAAAAACTCCCGCATTAAACTAACGTAATGTTTCGTAGGTGTGACCGGAATACACTGCGGCTCGTTGACCTCAGGGGTTGAAGCCCCTTGGGCCCTCGTGTTACCTTGTCTGTATGTAGGGTTGTAGGCCCCACTCTCGACAGTCATATTAAACTGCTGCTTTAAAAACTACGTAATGTTTGCGTAGGTGTCCGAAAATATCCCCCGGGCTCTGTTGACCTCACGGTTGAAGCGCCTTCCCTGCTTGAATTATCAGCAAAATTTTTTTTAATGATATCAGCATCGCCAGCTTTACTGTATTTTTTTGGCCAGCAAATTTCCCGATATGGGCAAGATATTGGCAATATCATTAAAAGCAGCTTTTAGTGATAAGTAAATTTATAGTGATACAGCACAGATATGGGGTGATTTTGGCAGATCTTGTGAGATATCACCAATGTATGGTGATATTGGCGGGATTTTTTGCGATACCACCACATATTTTGGTGATATTGGCAGAACCTTTTGACAATTCACCATATATGCATGGTGATACGGAGGATCTTTTGACGATATCACCACATATTGTATGATGTTTTGGGCAGGATCTTTTGCGATATCACCACAGATCAAAGTTTGCCTGCGGGTCCAAAATGATCCCCTGGAAGCCTAGAAACATTTGAATTTGTGAACCTGAACTTTAAAAAGTTATCGAGTACAAAAAATTTAAAATTTATGTTTACCAGCACTCCTTTGGGAAAAACGACAAGTCCATTGTTTGGATCAGGAGTCAATTGTTTGTCACCTTGAGACTAGAGAAAAACCAAAAAAAAAAAGGAGGGACAGGTGGCGAGGTTATCCCCGCACTCAAGTTTTTTGGGGCCTAAACAAAATATCCCCCCGGGAGAGGGGGGGTTTAAAAAATCACCCCCTTCCAACACAATAAAAGAAAACTTTAAAATAGGTACCCTAACTAATGTGGAGGATATGGGGCCTCATTGGATTTTGTATTAAAGATGACATTGGGTACTGGTAAAAGGGGTTTCCCGGGAAATCCAACATTACCCTAATCCTAAAAAGGGATTTGTTTTTTTTGTTGAAAAGAATACATTTTTCCAAACATAAACGAAAAAACAGTGAAAATTTACACGAATGCTTAAGTTTGGACGTGAAAACTACCCAAAAACGGTGTTGCTTTTACTTGTTAAAATCAAACCGTTGGGTATTCCAAAAAATATTAGGGTATTTTTTAGTTCGTTGATGTAAAATAGAAAATCTTGAGGCTTGGTTGCCCTTCAGTTAAATTAAATGTTGTACAGGTAGTAATTGTTGCTATGTAGTTTAATAAACAAAAGGGGCCCTTTAAACTTTGATGGATTAAGTTTAAAAATTCATTACTCCCCATGATTCTTCCAAATTTCTATCCCAAATAAAAAATTTTTCAATAAATACAAAAGTGTTTATTCCTTTATACAAAGAAAACGCAAAAATTAATTGGATAAATCCTAAGGTCTAAATACATAGATTTTTGCTTTAAACTTTCAATTCTTTTTGCAACGAAAGGTAAAAAAAGAAAAAATTTCCGTTGGTAGAATTTTTAAAAAAATTGGGCCCTACAGTTAATGTGACAAAAAGCAGTCTTTCCATGTTCTAAGGTTTTTGTCCCTTAACAGTTTGAAAAATTTTGTAGCTCAGGTATGCGAATAGGAGCTAAACTCGACGGCGTAGTATTCCACGAAATTCTTGTGTAGATCGGAAAAAAAAACGTTTGAATTAAAATGGGAAAAAACAAAAACTTTTGGTTTTTGGTACCAGTACCGATTTTGTTTGGGGGGGGGGGAGGGGGAGTTGCCACGCAAATGTCGTTCCTTTTTTACCTTTCCTTTTCATAAAAAAAATGAAAAAATAGTTTTGCTTAAAAAATCTAAAAACAGGTCTCAAGAACCAGCAAGGGTAAAGGGCCCACTTTTTTCGTCACAAACCACGTAACCCCCAGGCCTACCTACCTAGAGCCAAATTTGTTATAGGCCTGGGCATATCGGGCCCATTGTTGGATCCCGGACCTGGATCTAGGCCCTTCATGTGGCCTAGATAAACCCGGGCCCTGGCGTCAGTCGTGTTTGAGCACGCGCGTAGAGGCCATTGTACAGTTTTTTTTCGTTTTTTAAACGTGTTTGCACGTACAAACGACAATTTCCCAAAAAAAACTCGAAAACTTCAATAATCGCAGGATTTTTGGCGTTAAATCGAAAAATACCCCGCTTTTATTCGAAAAATAAAAATGCGTTTTCTGGACCGTGATGTCATGAACGAAAAGAAAACCAAATAAAAAGGGTTGAAAGTCCATCGCACATAGGCCTATCGAAATTTGCGATTTTTCAGTATCTCTACTAATTAGAAATTTGCGCTAAAATTTTTATTCCCTATCGTATAATATGCTGAACAAAAAATTTTAATTACTTAAAAGCAAATTTCATTGGGGAACGGCGTACTAGCTCATTAACCATATCTGCCCAATATGCAGGGACGATGAGTGCCAAGTTCACCTTTTTCTATGAGATCAGATATACCCGCAGTAGTTAACGACACTGATATGGTTTGAGGGGAAAATACTGCAATTTCAAACAAAAAAAGGTTACCCTAAAAAATTTTATGTTCAAAAATATTGATAAATTCGAGTACAAGTAGCCAAGCCAGTAGGCCCTGGGTATCATTTTGTTTTTTTTTTCAAAAAAAAATATTTTCAAAAAAACAGGCGAAATTGAGCCTTGACACGTGGGGGCTTTCATTTTTGAACTTCCATTCCTCTTTGGCATAATTTTTGGAAAAACTTTTATACGTAGTAGAAAAAAACTTTTTTTACTGTTTAGTAGGCTATTTTGCTACTTTAGTTATTTTTTATTTTTAAAAACTCAAAAATTAGCGATTTTAAAAAGAAAATAACATTATCAATGTTCCCCAGGTTTTAAAATTGACTCTGAAGCCCCGAGCGATTACAAGGGGTCGGTTCGATTCCCCCTTCCGGCGCAGCAATCTGCGAAAAATTAAAAATGCACTGACTTTATAACACCCCCCCCTGGGTTTACGCTCGGCCAGTGCATTGTAATTTCCCCCTCTCGCACCGCTCAGGTTCACCTTTCGATTGCTCAGTAAGAAATTTTGCCGGTCCCCGGACGGGTAAAGACAGTTCCAATTAAACAAGTCTGTGTTGAGTTCGCTCCTAAAAAAATCCCTACTATAAGGTGTGAATGCGACTGGGACGGGCGAACCGGGGGTTCGCACTTATACCAGGCGGTGACAGAGGTAGGCCTATAGTGCGCGACAAAGGGGACGGTAGGCCCGGGTAGCCACCGAATTATAATTCACACCATTCGGGCCACGGTACCAAACCAATTGCTTGTACCAAATGCGCTCGGGTTTAAACCCCAATTTTTTCAAAACCTTCGTTTCTAGGAACCTAGGCCCTAAAATAGCATCAAATTAAAAAAATTGGTCTGAAGATTGAATTCTGGTACCAAATTTTAATTTAGTTTCAAAAAATAGATTTTAAACTTTTTGATATTTCCCAAGTAAAAAAATTTTTAGGCCTACCTAGGCTCATATTTATCTGAAATGGTGTTTGTTATATGCTACCTTTCAAAAACCCAATAGGCTAAAATTAAAAAATTATAAATTCCCAAATTTTTTAAAACAGTGCAGGAAGAAAAAAAAATACTTCGAATCTGCTATTGTCAAGTTCCCTAAAAACCCAAAAGGTAGGTACCCCATTTGAGGGTAACAGGAAAGGGAAAAATTTTAGCTCAACGCGCCAATATAGGACAAAAAAATGATAAAAAAATTCTCATGAATGTACCCAAAGGGCCATTTTTTAGAAAATTTTAATCTAGCCTGGCCCTCGCATAGTTTGCCCCTAATTAATTCATCTTTTTTTGGGCACAAAATTCCGCTGCCTAAATTATTTAAAAGCAAATTTTTTGTTTGGATTCCATAATTTAGAAAATTTTAATACCAGTTTATTTTTTTAAACCCCAAGTAAAGATCGAAGGGTGAACATTTAAGTTACCGGGCTGACCACTCTTGCTTTGATTCCCATCCCCCATCCCCCATGACAACTGCACATGGGAATGGGAAAAACAGCAGACGAACCTATTCAAACTGTAGGCCTAAAAAAAAATTCAAAGTTAAAATATCCAAGTGGTTTAAAGTCTTCAAAGCCCCCCATTTGAAGCAAGGAAACAAAATCCTTATCACCTAGAGACCAAGGTGGGCCCTTGGCGTTCGACCTTCGAAAAAAGAATAAAACCAAATTATTTTTCGTTCAACCTGATTTCTGGCTAGGGTTTAAATTGAGAATCATAATTTTACCGTAGCTACGGTTAAATGCCCTTCGAAAAACATAAAGGGCTTTCCACCAAAAAGGAATTTTATTAATTGTTACAAAAACATAAAGAATAACGAAAAAAAAACTCGAGGGGATTTAAACCCAAAAACCCTCGCACAAAAGTAAAACATCCCCCATTCGCACCCCGCACTGTGATAACACGTGCTATATACCCTACACATTTTAGGCTGTTAACGTTGAACGAAACAAAAATTTCTTGTCATTTTACGTACAAACGTAAAACTAATTTTACACAATTCCAAACGTAAATTTTTTCTTTGCCATTCTAGCGTAAACCTAGAAATCACTTGAAATTATGGGCCTTGGGCCTAGGGCCTACTGCATTTCGTTTCCCTACACTTAACGGGGTTTAAAACTAAATCCCAGCGGGCCAAAAAACCATAGATATAGGCAACGGGGAAAAAACTTTTAAATACCACGGGCATAAGACCATAGATCTTTGGGCCCTGGGCCTACCCTAGGCCCTAGTGGGTATTAGGCCTAGGCTAGGCCCCTACTTGAGGCCAAATCTGCAGGTCTGGTACGCCTGGGCAAACCCTTTGGGAGGCTGGGCCCTGGCTTTAGTCCTAGGGCCTATGATAATAAAATCGAATTCCGCCTAGGGGTAGGCCCTAGGGCCTAACGCAGCCCTGGGATAGAGCATGGGCCTACCCCTATACCTGTTGTGGGCCTACCTAGTTTTCTAATAGGCAAGGGCCCTATAGGCCTGGGCTACCTAGCTCTGACTACCCTAGCTACCCCTATTTCTATTAAACTGGGGCCGAGGACTAGGCCCTAGCTGCCAAATCGTTATCGGTCCACATAATAATAAAAATACTTGGGAAAAACGTCTCATCCCCCTTTGGGCTTAAAAAGGGGGGTTAATGGCGAAATGATTTTGAGCCTCCTAGTTCATAGGCCTAGGGTATTCTATCATGACCGGTGGGTCCGTACATGCTAAACGTAAAACTTATTTACTGTTGTTTCACGTACCTTTAAAATGTTTTAAAAGTGTAAAAACCCAATTTTGTTTTCATATTTCGTACGTCAACTCGTCGTGGTGGCGGTTGGTGGTGCTGCTGCGGTACCACGGGATCAGTTAGCGACTATTCATTTACCGATTTTTGGAAACTAAACGTCAGTATACTTTTAAAAACCCAAGTTAAATAAATTTTATAATATTTGTTTGTATTAAACATTTCAAATTACAATTAAAAAATTTTTATTTTATTATTACCCCAATTCCTCTAATAAAAATTTCACTTACTAGTTTACGTCAACGTTTTCTTTTGGGCTCTATTTAAAACGATAGGTGGAGGAAAAATCAAATAAAATTTTGATATTTAATATTTTTAATTCCCTTTTAAAAATTTTAAATAATATGAAATGCATTATAAGTTAAATTTTGTGAAAAAAATTATAAGAAAATATTAAATACAAATTTATTTTTTTTGCTTTCACAAATTTTCTTTATATACATCATGCAACCCCGGTAATAAAATATAATATGTTTTGGTTTATTTTTTTGGGATATGTGTATGTTTCCCTTCTCTGTAGGCCCTTTTCCTTTTACCTCTTATTATAATTTTGAATTAGTCTGTCACTCCCCACTGTTAAAAATGTTCTGGCTTTGTGTTTTTTTTTTTAGTTATCTAATTTTTTTGTTTTTATACTATGGGCTTCTAACAAGTTTTTCCTGTACAACGTGCAGGTGTTTTGTAGAGAAAAAAAATAAATCCCCAAAAAAAAACAAGAACAAAAGGAAATTAAAATTTTTTGATCGAAGCCTGGCCATGAATGATTTATAAGGTTTCTTGAAAATTATAAAAATTGGTGTACTTTTTCCGGAAGAGCCAAAAAAAAACAAAACCATATAAGAAAAAAAAAAAACACCCGGTCCCTTAAAATTTTTTTGGTATCTTGACAAAAAAAAGTTTCATTTTAATTTTTTTTAATACACTGATTTTCTGTATCCCCGTTAAAAACAATAATAATTATATGAAAAGGTATAGGCCCACTGAACATCAAAACAATATGACTTGAGTGGTGGACTCTATATACGAATTATTTTATTTATTTCTCGTTTGGGTTTTTCGGAAACCCCTCCGTAGGTGGAAATTGTTAAATTTTAAAACAATTGGGGGGAAAATTAAAAAAATCCGCCCCGTCGGGGTTCGAACCCGTGTCTCCCCCCATTTCCCGGGGGGTCCTACCAACTGGACCCCCGATGTTCCTCTTCAGACTTAATGCAAAACAATTTTTTTTAGATTAAAATGTACCCGTCTCGGTGGTCCAGTTTGGGGGGAAAGGGGGGGCCCCCTGGAATGCGGGAGATCGGGGTTTGAACCCCCATCGGGGGGGACTTTTTTAATTTCCAAATTTTAAATTTAAAAATTATTTTATTTATTTTGCATATTTCAAATTTTTAATTTTTAAAGGTTTTTATTTTACTGGTATTTTTAAAGCTTTTTGGGGATTTTCTTTGTGCTGTTTATGGAGTCTGTGATGATTTATTTAAAATTTTTCCGACATCAGTAAGTTGCAAACACTACACGAAGCTGATTTGATGAACAACACAATCTGCCGTATCGTCCAATTTTGGTGATATCATTAAAACCCAAAATAAAAAGTAAAATATATCGTATGGTGATATCGGCATGTTTTGATGATATCATCAAGATTTTGCTGATACACCATACCCCTAGGACCCTCACCATAGCACTTGATGATTCACCTCGAACTTGGTGTATCAGTAAAATTTTAACGTATCATTAAAACATTTTGCCGATAGTTCAAGCAGGGTTGAAACCCCCCGTTTCCTTGTCTTATTTGGGTTGTAGGCCCCACTGTCGAGCAGTCAATTAAAAGCTGCATTAAACTAACGAAGTTTGCGGAGGGGTGACCGAGATATCCTGCGGCTCTGTTGACCTCACGGTTTTTAAAAAGGCCCTTTAAGCCCTCGTGTTACCTTTTCGTATGTAGGGTTGTAGGCCCCTGCTCGAGCATCATATTAAATGCTGCATTAACAACGTAAAGTTTTTCGTAGGGTGACGGAATATCACCGCGCCTGTTGACTCACGGTTTTAAGCGCCTTGAAGCCCCCGTGCTACCTTGTCCCGATGTAGGGGGGTAGGGGGGGGGGCCCCTTGCTCGAGCAGTCATATTAAAATGCTGCATTAAACTAAATAATGTTTGCGTAGGTGTGCCGAGAATTCACTGCGGCTCTGTTGACCTCACGGGTTTAAGCGCCTTGAAGCCCTCGTGCTACCTTTTCTGTATGTAGGGTTTAGGCCCCACTGCTCGGCAGTATATTTAAAATGTGCAAATTTAAAATAAATAATGTTTGCGTAGGGGTGCCGAGAATATATGCGGCTCTGTTTGACCTCACGGTTTAACGCCTTGAAGCCCCCCGTGCTACCTTTTTTGTATTAGGGTTGTAGGCCCTTCTGACAGCATATTAAAATGCGCTAGTGTGTGCCGTTGTTCGGTACAAAAAATTTTACCCGTGTACTAAAAGTATTTGATGTTAACCAAAATTTAATTCAAAGTCAAACAAATTTTTCTTTTGCTATTCTGTCACGACCATAATTTTTTTTCTTTTTTGAACTTACAAAACAATTAAATCATAAGACCCTCAAAAACACATTTCATTTAAATGTCAATATCCCAGGGGCCAATTGACCTAACCAGTTAAAGCGCCCTAGTTTTTCACGCCCTTTATAACTGTCTTCCCCGAATGATCCCCTAGTTTTTGAGTCAGAGGCGGATTTTTCTTTTTGTTCCCTGCGCGCAGCCCGATATGAGCCCCTATTACAGTGGGGGGATCTAGGACTATCATGTGGGGCAAGCCCCTCCATAATTACGCGGCTGGGGAAAATGTTTATAATCAGTTTTAAAAGTGCTTTGGGGCGTTTAAAAAAAAATGGGTCTGAATGCAATACCGAAACAATGTAGATGTGTGCGTCAATTTTGTTTCGTCATCTAGAGCTTTAATCTACAGAAGAGCATACATGGGAAAAATTAAAAGATTTATTTTTTTTTCAATTTTTCATAGAACACTTTTACAGACAGACGATAATTTTGCAATAAAATGGAAAGGTGTTTTTTAAATGTGTGTTTTAAATTATTTTCATGTGGCATAACACATCTTAGGAACATTGGTATACCAGCCCCCCGGGCCCGTCCTGCCGCACGCGAGAAGTTCCTATAAATCCCCCTCTGTTAGAGTTGTACATAATATTAACGGTTTCTGCGTCCTTACATAAAACGACTCAGATTCACGTTGCCTGTGGCTGGTGCAGAAAATTTCTCCCAAAATCCCTTGGCTTCAGTAGCGCTTTGCCGCATTATGACCTAACAGTTGACCCCCCCTAAACTTATCGAATCAAACCAAATGTGATGATTATTTTGTTTTTTGTGTTGCAAACATCAGTTTTTCTTAACCCTTTCAGAGTATCGAAATTAATTGGTTTTCATACTTATAATCAACTATATTTATTCAGATTTTGCTCCTGATACAACACCAATCACGACCATTTGAAACCCGGGCTTCATGTTCACAAAAAACTATACGAGAGTTTGAGATGACTCACATAGACTGTCAGGCCACTGGTGGGTAAATTACAATGGCCAATCTAAACCCATTTTAAAAGTGTGATTTTTATTTGAGATTCCTCAAAACTGTACCAAAAAGCTGTTTAATTAAAAATCGAACGATTTAGCAAGGACACATTGGAAAAGAAACCCCGTTTAATAAAAAAAACTTTAATTGTGAAAGCAAACGTGGGTTTGCCATCCCTCTGGGCCCGGGGTAGAATTGGGCCCAAGCTGGCTCTGTATTCGACAAAAATTCAAGAGAAAAAAATGCACTTCGAAACATCAGCTAGAAAGAGGAGAGTTTTTATTTCCCCCAATTAGAGGCTAACACTGGCAATAGCTGGGGGACAGCCTCCCTTCCCTTGACGACCTCCCCGACGAAAAAACAATGACACAAAAGAAAGATGACAAAGACCTGACGACCGCAACGTGAGAACCCCCGTTTCCTCCCTTTTACTGGCTGTTCTGACCAACATGGGCCCCTCCCCCCATATCCCCCAGACTAGAATGGTGGGATATGCCCAGGTTGACGCGTCCTTAATCCAAAAACCAACGAACTTTTTATCGTATGATAAAAGGCGAAAAATTTCTTAAATTTTTCATCCAAAAGTAATCTATTTAACACAGTGGGTTCTCAACCTTTTTCAGTCGCGCCCCCCTTTGGATCGATCCTTGTCCAACAAAGGGAAATTTATCCAAAGGAGGTTTTGCCTAAAAAAAGAATTGTTTATTTTATTTAGTATATTTTAAATTTTTTGAATTTGTTAAAAAAAATTTTAAATTTTTTGGTAGAAAAATATCAATGTGTAACCTTTTTTATGCACCATCGGCAAGGAGTGTAGGTTTGGGTTTTTTTTCGGGGGATGGTATGTTTTCCCCCCTGAAGTGCTCAAAGTGGAATAGAAATCAGTTTCATGGGAAGGGACCATGACGTTGGATTTAAGAGGCAGAGCCCGAAAGTAGGGCCCCCGCAGGTGATATTTGAAAATTAGTTTTATTTAGCCCCGTCGGGCCCGGGGGAGAATTGGCCAGAGCATGGGACTGCTAATCGTAAAAGGCATTCAAGAGAAAAAGCCCCTTGCAAACATCAGCTATATGAAGGGAAGTATATTACCCCCGAATCTAGAGGCGAGCCTGGAATCGTGTCGGGGGCCTTGCCCCCCTTCCTTTGACGACCCCCCGGCACATGACAATGACACACAACGTCAAAGACGATGACACCGCGACTTGAGAAACCCCCTTCCCCCCCCCTTACCCGTGTCTGGTTCGACCACATGGATTCTCCTCCCCACCCCCTTAGGCAGGGTGCATTTGACCCTAACGGTTTAGGTCCTTAATCCAAATAATCAATCAAGTTTTATTTAGAAGCTTTTGGTCTTACAATGAAAAGAGTGGGGTGAATGCAAAGCGAAATAATATAGATTTTTATGTGGGAAAACCTAGAAAACCACAAAAACAAATTTTAAAACCAACTATTTTTTCAAATCCACGGGGGGCGGGGGGGGGTAAGTGCCCCTTTCTCATATTACCAACACCCTTGGTATTGATGGAACCCGTAGACCAAGAACAGTGTGGTTGTCTAATTTTTTAAAGCAAAAATTTTCATTTTTTCATTTTTTTTTTTCAATTTGGAATATTATTTTTTTAATATTTATTAGTGGTTGCCCCTCCTGGCGCCCCCCTGTTTGGGGGGCCCCCACAAGTTAAAAACCGTGATTTAAAAAACTTAACTAAAATCAAAACTTTCTTGAAATTTTTTTATTTCCATTCCATAAATAATTCCGGGGTTTTTCTATTTCTATTCATTTCATTTTTTAATATACCACTTAGAAAATTTTTTTCATTTAAAGTAATTTTAAAGCCAAAATTTTTTTCAATCAAAACCCTCAATCAAAAACCCCTTAAAGAAATTTTCTTTAATTTATAATTTTTAATTTTCCCTTCACAAATAAATTTTTTTTTGATATTACTACCCTCATATCATTTTTATTTACATATATACACTTTCAAAACAATCTTCATCAAAAAACCATTATCCATTTACAACTTTTATTATCAAGGCGGGCAATATGCCCCAACCGGGTTTAAACGCCCCAGTTCCCCACGACGTCCTTTATTGATACAAACCTTTCAGCGAATCAATTTTCGCGGACCCCCCCACATTACATTGACGACCCCGACGCACGAACGATGACAAAGACGAAACGAAAAAACTTCAAAACATGTACTGGTTTTTCCAAAAGGGATTTTTCTCCCCCATATTCCGTGTCTGGGCCGGGGTAGAATTTTGGGCCCCGACAAGCTCTTCTAATTCAAGGCGATTTAAGAGAAAAAGTCTTCTCGCAAAAACAGAATATAAGGGTATATATTTTTTATTTTTATTTATTTTTTATTTATTTATTTATTATTTATAAAACTCTATCCTATTCAGTTATAAAAAAGGTTTACCAAAAAGGGGGACAAATAAATAAAACTAATTACATAGATGCAGAAAAAACAATAAAATTTCATTTTTGTAAAAATTTGAAAAATTTGCATTTCAACAACAAGCTTCAACCCAAGAATTTTGGGGAACAAAAATTTAATGTATTATATGCTTTTAAAGAATGAAACAAAAAAAAAAAAGGGTGGAAATGAAAAAAAAAAAAAAAAAAAAAAAAAAAAAAAAAAAAGAAAAGAAAAGAAAAGAAAAAAAAAGAAAAGAAAAGAAAAGAAAAGAAAAGAAAAGAAAAGAAAAGAAAAGAAAAAAGAAAAACATAAAAAAAAAGAAAAAAACTGATTTAATAGACGATCCCACTCAAACGAATATGAGGTTTGCCAAAAATCAGGAACAGCAAATCAGGGAGTATAATCAAACTTTCGCGGAAGAAAACACCGAACGCGAAATCTTTATTCTTGGGTTCAATCTTCATTTTTGTGTTCAAATCTTGACTCATATATATAATTATATCAGATATATAATTTTTTAAAAAATTAATGTCAAACTGATCACAGCAATGATACAGGACACCTAAATCAAGTTGCAAGCTCCATCAGTGGGCGGCAACCAGACAATCTAGGCAGAAAAAACAAGAGGCGAGCTCTGGCAATCGTCGTCGGGGACATCTCTCCCTACCCTTGACGACGTCCCCGACGATGATGATAATGACAAACCGAACGATGACAAAGACGATGACGACCGCGACGTGAGAACCCCCCCTTTCACCCTTACCCATGGCTGGTATTGTCCAGCATGGACCCCTACGCCCCATATTCCCTCGGCTAGAGTGGTGCATTATGACCTTACGGTTGACGCGTCCTTAATAATAATAATAATAATAATAATAATAATAATAATAATAATAATAAATAATAATAAACATAATAATAATAATAATAATATAATAAACAGCAATAAATACATATGCTGTACCAGTACTGACATATTCATTCGGAATCATTAAATGGACGCAGACAGACATCCACGCGTTGGAAATATTAACTCGTACTACACTTACCAAACACAGAATACATCATCCTAAATCAGCAATAGAGAGATTGACACTTCCAAGAGAAAAAGGAGGACGGGGCCTAATTGATCTGAACAACTTATATTATAAACAAATAGACATTTTAAGAAAATACTTTTTTACAAAGAGCAACCAATCAACACCTTCATAGGGCTGTAGTGCTAGCTGACAAATCATTAACTCCACTCAATCTAGCAAACGAAAATGTCAATCTACAAGGGAAACTCATAACTGACGCTTCAAAAGAGTTACGTCTCTCAGAAAAGACCCTACACAAGAGACATTATGATGAACTACACAAAGGTCACGTAGATATTAAAGCATCAAATAGGTGGTTAAACAACGGGGAACTATTTGGAGAAACAGAAGGTTTTATGATGGCTATTCAAGACAGAGTGATTGCGACGAACAATTATAAAAAATACATAATACAAGATGCGACAGTAAACGATCAATGTAGAAAATGTAGTGCAAGGGGTGAAACAATCGAACACATCATATCCGGGTGCAAGTCACTATGTCAAACAGATTACCTCTACAGACATAACCAAGTAGCTAACATTATTCATCAAAAACTAGCAATCAAGTACAACCTCATTGACACACACACACCTTACTACAAATACAAACCAGAGAAAGTACTAGATAGTAAAGATTACAAATTATATTACGACCGCACAGTTATAACAGACCAAACGATACATCACAACAGACCGGATTTAATAATAATTGACAAGAAGAAACAAGAAACTACCCTTATCGACGTTGCTATCCCAATGTGCCATAACGTCGAGACCACGTGGAAGAAAAAAATTGACAAGTATAGTGAACTTGCAATTGAGATCAAGAAGATGTGGAAACAGAAAAAGGTAAATACAATCCCATTCATTATATCAGCCAACGGCATCATACCGAAGAAGCTACATGAAAGCATTAAACAACTAGATCTTCAACCCAATGTATACATCGAGACTCAAAAGGCAGTAATACTCAACACGTGTAGAATAGTTCGTAAATTTCTAAACTAAGAATGATACTTCGAGATTTCGAGACAGCTTTCATCCTGACATGGTTTTCGTGGTTTCCCATAGTCCGAAGAGCAAATGCTAGGATGGCGACGAGAAATCGGCCACGACCGTACACAGCAGAAAGAAAACATCATCTACAAACAATATTAGAATTTATAAATGACTTATTTTAGTTAGAGTTAAGACAAAAGTAATAATGTATGTAATAGGTACACATGGAAGTACTTGACGTAAGTCCGTACAACATGTTAGCTCCGGTTTTAACCGAGTTTGTATGAAATACATCCAATAAAATAATAATAATAATAATAATAATAATAATAATAATAATAATAATAATAATAATAATAATAATAATAATAATAATAATAATAATAATTGAAGAGAAATTATAACATTGACGGGATGTTTCGTCGCGTCGTGGTGGTGAATAACTTACATTATTCTTGATTTCCCGACGTAGCGTCCTCACTGTGGAAGACATTTTCAAGGGATTGCTGGTCTTTCGTTTGTTTGCCTCTGTTGCAAACGTTCACTTCTTCTTGGAACTGCCAGGATGGCGGTGGACGGCTCTAGTTGTTGTTGTTGTTGTTGTGGTGGTGGTTGAGGTGGTTGTGGAGGTGGTGGTAGTGGTGTAGGTTGGTCTTGTGGATGAAGATGCTGTTGATGCTGTTGTTGATCTGGTGGTAGTTCTTGGTTTGATCGCATTTTCTCTGCTGAGAGGTGATTAATTAAATTAATGGCAGGAATCCACGAATCACTAAGTTTGTAGCCACCTACATCTCCATTCATATTGTTAGGTGTTTTCGAAATTTCAATTGACTCCCTTATGAGTCTAGGCCATAACGCAGCTTCTTGGCAAATTATTTTCGTTTCATCAAAAATAATCTCACAAGACCAACCTACACCACTACCACCACCTCCACAACCACCTCAACCACCACCACCACAACAACAACAACAACAACTAGAGCCGTCCACCGCCATCCTGGCAGTTCCAAGAAGAAGTGAACGTTTGCAACAGAGGCAAACAAACGAAAGACCAGCAATCCCTTGAAAATGTCTTCCACAGTGAGGACGCTACGTCGGGAAATCAAGAATAATGTAAGTTATTCACCACCACGACGCGACGAAACATCCCGTCAATGTTATAATTTCTCTTCAATTATATCGGGTCGCGAAAGCATAACTTGTGAACTAATAATAATAATAATAATAATAATAATAATAATAATAATAATAATAATAATAATAATAATAATAATAATAATAATAATAATAATAATAATAATAATAATAATAATAATAATAATAATAATAATTACATACATTCACTGAAGGAGTAACCTTTCTCAAACCGAAAGATAATGACACAAAGAACCCAAGTAAATATCGGCCAATTACATGTCTACCAACTATATATAAAATATTGACTTCATGCATAACAAATAAAGTATATAAGCATTGCGAAGAATACAATATCATGGCCGAGGAACAAAAAGGATGCTGTAAGAACTCGCAGGGATGTAAAGAACAACTCATTATCGACTCTACTGTAATGAACCAGGCACACAATAAGAAAAGGAATATTCACGTAAACTACATTGACTACAAGAAAGCTTATGACTCAACACCACACACATGGCTTATTCAGATTTTACAAATATATAAAATCAACCCAGTAATTATAAACTTTTTGAAGACAGTAATGAAGACATGGAGAACAACACTAAAACTAAATATGAAAAAACAGCAGATAACTACAGATCCAATCCAAATTAAACGTGACATTTTCCAAGGTGACTCATTTTGCGCATTATGGTTTTGTCTGTCATTAAACCCACTGTCGCATAAGCTTAACGAATCAACATACGGAATTCAATTTCATTTCCATTCCTAGAGCTCCACCAAGGAAACCGAAATTCAAATACACCCTTCCCATCCTTCTCTCCCCTTAATTATCTCTCAGCCTTAATCTAGTATGTCACCTATTCCCCTTTCTCCCCTAACTTCCTTTATAAATGTATCACTTTTGTACACCTTGTCAAAATGACCATACTGTTTTTGTTTGTTTTTACTTATTATGTTAGCTTTACAAATTATGTTCTCCGTTATGTCTGAATGACAACTTGTTTTCTATATTATGTATTTGTTTTCTTGCAACTTATGTGTGTTGTTTGTTGTACCATTGTGACAGGCTAAAGAGGGAATTGTGCCCTACAATGGCCTTCTCGCCTAGCGGCGAGAAAATATCATTTAAATAAAATAAATAAATAAATACGGATTTAAAATTAAGGACAATAATATGGTATGTCACACAATTTCTCACCTATTCTTCATGGATGATCTCAAGTTATATGCATCAAATTTTGTTCAACTAAACAGTTAAATCAATACTTCATTTGAATTTAGTCAAGATATCTGCATGGAGTTTGGAGTAGACAAGTGTAAGACGCTACATATCGTAAAGGGTAAGGTTACGCAGGCAGAAGAGTTCCAGCTAGATGATGGAAATAGGATTGGAGTAATGGATGATAACGAAGTATACAAATATTTAGGATTCTCACAAGCTGCCAGAATTGAACATAAAGTAATGAAAGAAAAATTGATAGATACATACAAGAAGCGACTAAAATCTATCCTCAAGACGCAACTAAACGGTAAAAGCAAGATCACAGCAATAAATACATATGCTATACCAGTACTGACATATTCATTCGGAATCATTAAATGGACACAGACAGACATCCACGCGCTGGAAATGGGATTAAGGACGCGTCAACTGTTGTTAGGTCATAATGCACACCTGGCCTAGAAGATATCGGGAGGAAGGAGCGGTGCTGGTCAGAGCCACGAGTTGTTTCTTCAGTTTATTGGGATTAAGGACGCGTCAACTGTTGTTAGGTCATAATGCACACCTGGCCTAGAAGATATCGGGAGGAAGGAGCGGTGCTGATCAGAGCCACGAG
>JAMZAV010006328.1:0-54092 GCA_024449915.1 Sweltsa coloradensis
CAAAATCTTTCGCGTCACGCGAGCCGAAAACGACGCCCGTGGACCGAGGCGTCGCGACGCCGGGTTTCTCTTTCGCGTCACGCGAGCGTAGTCATTACAAAAGACTCGTCCCGCAAAATCATAACCCTAGGAAGCAGCCTTCGCCCTGGGCGTGATTTTAAAGTATGCAGGCGTCGCGACGCCCGTGGCTCGGGCCGTCGGTTATCGGTCCGTGGAAAACTGCACCGGCGGGAGGCAGGCCAAGCCACCCGTCTTCCATAAAAATCCCAACCCTGTGGCTCTGATAGTCTCCGAGAAAGAAAATAATTAGCGTCGGCACGAAAACGACGCCCGTGGACCGAGGCGTCGCGACGCCCGGGTACGGACCGTGACGATCGAGCCGGGAAAAACGTTCCCGAAGTGCCTGCAAAAAATTGTAAACCTGGCGCCACTCGTTGAGGTTACGACGGTGGGACTCGAGTCCGAAACCTTTCGGCGTCGATTGTGCCAAGGCCCGAGCATAGCCTCCGAGCCAGGCAACACGAGTTCACGCAAAGTGCGATATCTTTTGAACGGTTAGAGCTACAGAGGTGTGCCGCACACCAATCTGAAGGAAATCGGCCGCCGCGACGATTGGCGTCGTAAAAACCGTAGGTCAATTGCCAAAAAAAAAAATGCTCTTCGGAAGCGGAGTGAAATTTCCCACTAGGATACGTGTTCCACGTTTACCGGACCACTTTCGGTACGTGCCGTAATGGTGCGGCAAGTGTCGGAGTGTGGGTTTTTCTTACACTTTCCGACATAGAGAGCTTATTTAAAAATACTAGCCGTCGGGATACGAACCCGCGTCCTATATGACGGTGTTCGTGAAGAAGTAGTCTACAATGATAGGCGGGCGCCGTTTGCGTGAATTAACACGGACGGTTCCGAAATCGTGCCGAGAAGATGGGACCGTACGCGTTCCGAGTAGCGTACGCGGAATACCCGCTACGCTCGCCCAATTTCGTTCCGCGTAGAATCTGTTTGCGTTGCGACGTCGGCGGTGGCGTCGCGAACACGTCGGTGTGCCACACGTCGACCTACCCACAATGCAACGCCGGAAATCACGGGGTACGTGGAGACGTGTTTTTCGCAAACTATCTCTCGTCCACCCCCGGGGGCGGCAGTCGCGTGGGTGTGTGTATACTTTTCTGAAGCGGGACGTTGCGACGCTTCCGGTGAGCTTCGTTTCGACCGCGTAACTACGTTATTTCTCGAGATATTGGCCAAAAACCGTTCGGTCACCGCCCCCGGGGGCGGCACGGAGGTCGCACCGACGCAAAAATAACACCATCCGGTAGATGTTACCGTTACGAGTATTTTCTTTCAAATAAACTTTTCTCTAGGATCGACGGTTCGAGCCCCGTCGACGATACGGGGGTCAATTTCGGGGTATTTTTCGCGGGGGGTTTTGGTACCCTTCCGGGGGAGGTGGGGGTCTGAAAATTTGATAGAATACTCCTTTTGTCCATATCAGTCCGATTTTTCAAACCGGAAGGTCCTAAGTCCAGCCGTTCGGTAGATACGACTTTCGGAACATTTTTTTTCAAGAAACGGAAAATCTCCCACAGCACCGTACTGACTACTTACACAACCACCCCGATCTTTTTCAAAACCGACTTTTCAAAATCCGACTTTTTGCAAAATTCTGTAGTGAAGTCGATCTCCCGCCAGGGGCGACGCGACTATTTTTAAATTTTAAAACGTGCTAATTAAATAAAATAAATTTAATTGGGTGTTTTAATCGATTTTTAACGTGTTTACCGAGTGGTTTCCATTAGGAATACGCCAAACGCGCGCACACCCGGTTACTTTTGTATTTATTTGGACGTGTTCCCGACAAGATACGAACCCGGGACATGGCTCTTTGGAACCCCCGGAAAAGGAAATTTCACGCCAAAATAATTGTACGAGGTTGTGCGCGACAAACTTCCGTGCGTACCGAAAACTTTACCGGAGGCCGGCGACGGTTTTCTGGCACACTTTCTAGTTGGGTCGATAATTATCTACGTGATGCATAGAAGATACAAACCCCGGGGAAACCTGGCCGTTCGACGCGGAAAAAAATTTTCTACAAGGCTAGTACAACACTGGTACCCCCTTTCCGTACGTACCGAAAAGCGTACCGGAATATGTGCGAGTGGTGCATTTTCAGCCCCCGCCGTCATGTATGCTTATGTAAAAATACTAGCCGACAAGATACGAACCCGTGGCTTACACGAAATTGTTGTAAGGAGTCCGTCTACAATGTTAGGCGGGCGTCCACGTCGCTAATCGTGTCCTTCCCCCCGTATCTCGGTTCGAACCCCCGCGAATTGCCCAAAAAAACGCGTGCTGCAATGCGATTGGAGCGCTTGGATCGGCGCGGGGCAGTACCCACTGGCGGTATATAAACCCCGCGGGTCCCCTACCTCTGGTCAGCACACAGTTGGAGTGCCAGCAGCCAAGGAGGTAGGAGCTCTCTCCAAAACCCAGTACAAGTGCAGGGGTAGTACAAGTGCAGTGAAGTGTTAAAGTGTACATCAAGCAAAGGACCGGCCCGCACCGCACATCTCGCGGCCACCTCTGCCAGGGCGGCCGATAAAACCCTCGCCGCCCCTGCACCTTCTTGGGACTGCTGGCGGACAAGACGATCAAGGCATCCCAGGGGCGCAAAACCCGCTGCGGCTCCAGGCTGTTCTTTCGAGAATCAATGCCATTGTAAGTAAGCCATGTTCTAGGGTTGTGCGCTAGTGCTCCCTACAGACGTACCTAGGCCAATTTGTGGCCTAGGCATCTTTTTGACTAGCTTAGGAAGCAAGAGGGGGGAAAAACTCCATCAGGCCCTGTAGGCAGCCTCTCTCTTTTCCCCGGGGGCTGCACTTCCGCTTGCCCTCCCCCGTTGCCCCTTAGCTAATTTTTTAAGTTATTTTTTGACCGGCATCTGGGCCAATCTTTTAAATTTTTAGATTGTGACAAGCAAAGCTTGCTTTACTCTTATTTTTAGTCAGGGCACTCCCTGTCGTAGAATTGTACAGACTTGGCTTACGTTATTTTTTACTTTTTAACTATTTTAAAGTTTGACCATTTCAATGCCCCCCTAGTTTTTTTCAATACTTTTAAATTAACACTAATCCCCAATGTCCAAAAAGGGCAGTGGTAATGACTCTGACCCGCTTTTCCCCCTCCCATGATGAAGACGAAAGCAGGGCCTCGTACAAACTCGGACAGGTACACTGAGGGTCCCCAGGAACCATGGTAAGACCAACATCAATCGACTCGGAGACTTTTTTAAAGTTTTCCCAAAGAGAAAGCAAAGATTGTTACTACCCCAAGTAGGAAGCGCAAGAGGAACAAAAACAGTAAGGGAGAACCTGTCCCCATCTCGAATCGCTTTGCGATCTTGATGCAGTCGGGACCTCAAAGGTGTTTTTGGACATCGGTCACTGGGGAAGATGGCGCTGATTCCAACCCAGTTAACACTGGTGAGGGCGCAGCTGCCACGACCCCCAAACCCGGTCCTACCCCCCCCACCATTATCATTCGTGAGACACATCGTTCCAAGAAGTCGCTACTGACATTAAAGGAATCTGCGATGGTGACATCACTTTCCAAACCAAAAGGGCGCTACGGCAAAACCCCAAGACCCCTCACACCTGGTGACTTCAGGGCGGCCTTTAGGTCCCTGGTGCAGAACAACATCCAGAAACTATACATTCACCCCACTGGGCAATAAGGCCACCAAATTAGTTATCAGGGGGTTGGATAAATCCCCCCGATTTTCATGGATCAAAGACAGCTTAGATGAGATAGACTCCCATGCGAGGAAGTCACTCAACTTCGCACCCAAACGCGGAGAAAAGAACCTGCTCCCACTTTTCTTAATTAAGACTAGCCCCGAAAAACAGTAACAAACTTAAAGAGGTTAAGAGGCTCTGCTTCTCCTTAGTCACTTTTGAGAAATTCATAGTCCTACAGGACCTACCCAATGCTACGATGCCACGTTTTGGCCACGTGGTCACGAACTGCAACCAATAAAGTTCGTTGTGTCAAGTGCGGACTCGCCCATGAGGCCTCAAAATGTGATAAGGATAGGCAGAGTAAGCCTAAATGTGCCAACTGTCAGGGTGATCACACATCCAGCTGGCGAGGGTTGCCGGCCTTCAAGGCCGCCACCGAGCGTTAACTCAATTGCCAATAAACCTAATGCCACGGCTCGTACCAGGCTACCAAGCCAAACCAAAACCACTATCGTGAAGCACCTATCCCGAAGACCAACGCCTGGAGCCGGCGTGCGGGGGGGCCTAGTACCAGTAAACAGGTTACTGAGGACTTTCCCGCATTTCTGGTGCCCGGCGGGGGTCTAAGGAAGGTGCTCTGCCCAAAAACTAAAGTCCAGGTTAAAAGAACCAAAGACAAGAGTTCCGTCAATGCAGCCGCTAGGGCCCAAAACTAAACGAGAAAAGAGGGAACAGTGGGAGCTTTTTAGTGACTGCACCACTGGCTCGGACGACTCATCCCGGATGAGAGCTCTGATGACAGTCCAGTTAAAGATCCTCCCCACAGCCCAGCCATACCAACGAACCTCTGCCAATGCCCCTAACCAAGCTTTACAAACAAAGCAGCAAAGCCAAACCAGAAGCCAAGTCAACCCAAGCCAAGCCGGAATCCCAAACCCAATCCCAGCCTTAGCCAAGAATTCCACTCAATGAGGTACTGAAGTGGGCACAATCCTTAATGTCAGCCCTCAACAGTGCCAAACCTGAGGAGCGTATTAACATTGTCATGTCACACGCTATGCCCTTATTTATGCTCCAAAAGTTAAGCAACCAAGATGGCGCTACGCGCTAAACACCCTCCGCCTAGCAATCTCAAGATATTGGCTTGGAATGCCAATTCCATTAGCAATAAGAAAGACGAACTTTATGAGCTTATGCGAAGAACCAGGTGTCACGCTGCCCTCGTCAGTGAAACTTTCCTTAAAAAAGATAATAAATTCAAAGTTTTTAAGCACCGAGTGTATCGCAACGATAGAGCAACTGCTGGGGGAGGCACGGCTATCATTATACGCAGTTGACATTGCACATCACGTTATTGACCTGCCATTGCTCACCTCTATTGAAGCCACAGCTGTCATCGTTCAAACTCGAGAGCCATGCTGTGCGTCTTATTTCAGTTTACAAACCTCCCCGCTCCAAATTGGACACTGACGATATTGATAAGCTTTTTAGTGCCCACTATACCAACCATAGTGGCTGGCGACTTAAACTGTAAACACACAGCATGGCTCTCACGATGTAGCAATCAATCTGGGCTAATACTAAATAAACCCTTGCTTCAGAAGACAGATACTGGTCTCTGGTCCACCCACACCAACCCATTACCCCGACTCGGGCAAACCGCCCAACATCATAGACATCGCACTATCACGCAATCTCTCTCAATCACTTAAGGTTGATGTCCTCAATGAATTGAGTTCTGATCACAACCCCCCGTTGATACATTATGGAAATAATGTCACTTACGATGCTAAGCCAGCACGAATAAACACAAATAAGACCGATTGGGCCTCAGTCCGTGAGGAACTGGACGATCTTCTTAAAGTGGTTTCCCCCCACACTTAGCAGTCCGGCCGAAATAGACCAGGCTCTGACAGACTTTTCAAATAATATTTACTTGCCCTCAATAAATCAACCCCTTCGCCACCTCCCCTGTCCAACAAGTCACCATATGAACTTGCGACAAAAATCATCAGAACTATTCAAGCTAAAAACAAAGTTAGGCGGGTCTGGCAAAAACACCGGTCGCCCAACATTAAACTCTTGTTGAATCAGTTAACTACAGACGTTCGAGACCAGATCACAGCTCACCGCAACCTGGAGTGGTCTAGGAAGCTAGAGGCTCTCAGCACTTCAGATCAATCCATCTGGCAAATGACTAAATCCCTGCTAAGAGTCACTCAATCAACTCCCCACTCCACGGAAAGAATGGCATGGCTTATTCGGATCTTGATAAGGCCAACGCCTTGGCCGACACTCTAGAGTCGACTTTCACACCAAACGATGACCCCAGCTCAATAGATCATATTGCATTGGTTGAACACCACATTGCTCTCTTTGAAAAAGATAACCAAAATCCCCCGATTGACAATGATGCCCCTTGCTCACCGAAAGAAGTAATTGCCTGCATTAACAGGCTTAAGAATAAAAAAGCCCCCGGCCTAGATGGCATTCCCAACATAGCCCTCAAAAATCTCTCAAAGCGAGCTGTGGTGTTATTAACAAACTTATTCAATATCATGATCCGAAAGCAGTATTTTTCACAGTTCTTTCAAAAACTTCAAAAATAATTTTGTTTGCCAAGCCGGGGAAAAACCCCTCATTCCCCAGAATTACAGACCTATTAGCTTGCTCGGCGGAATATCTAAGTTATTTGAGCGAATTTTATTAAACAGACTGGAGAAACATGCCAATGATAACAACCTGCTAGTTGACGAACAGTTTGGTTTTCCGTAAAAAACACTCCACCACACAACAGTTGGTAAGGGTCGGCCGAAGAAATCTCAAAAGGCTTCAATACCAATCATGTAACGGCGGGGGTGTTCCTTGACATCGCGTCAGCGTTGACAAAGTTTGGCACGATGGGCTCATCTACAAATTGATTAACCTCAATTTCCCGACATATCTTATAAAATCCATGAAGTCCTACCTACACAAACAGGCACTTCACTGCCCAGTTTGGCAATCACCTGTCCACTGAGCGGCCAATAGAGGCGGGTGTCCCCCAGGGTTCGCTGGTGGGTCCCTTTCTTTGTATCTACATAAATGACTACCAAAGATCCCTGGGGTCACCTATGCGCTTTACGCCGATGACACGGCTCTGTTGGCCAAATCATGGAGCGCCGCCACAGCTTTCAGACGCCTTCAAGCTGCGCTTGATGCACTTGAAGTGTGGTATGAGCTGTGGCGCATCAAAAATTAATGTTTCTAAAGAGCATTTCTATCCGCTTTGCTAGGCGGAAAAAACGCACTGTTACGGCCCATGAGCCTCTTTCACTTTTCGAAGAAGAAATCCCCGAGTCAAACACGGTCAAGTACCTGGGTGTCACCCTTGATCGGCGGGGGCCCCCAATGTAATAAGGGCAGGGTAAATGACTCTGACCTGCTCCCACCGATGAGAAGGACGAAAGCAGGACTGTACAAACTCGCTTGACAGGTACACTGAGGTGTCCGCAGAACCATGGTAAGACTAACATCAATCGACTCGGAGACTTTCTAAAGTCTCCAACGAGAAAGCAAAGATGTGGTACTACAAAGTCGGAAGCGCAAGAGGACAAACACCAGTAAGGGAGAACATGTCCCATCTGAATCGCTTTGCGACTCTTGATGCAGTCGGTGACCCTCCGGTTATGGACATCGAGGTCATGAGGAAGATGGTCGCTGGGAGTCCAACCAGTTAACTACTGGTGAGGCGCAGGTCTCGCACGACCCAAAACCCCCGGTCCTACGCCGCCACCAATTATCATTCGTGAGATCACATCGTTCAGAGTCGCTACCGAATTAAAGGATATCTGCGATGTGACATTCACTTCCAAACCAAAGGCGCTCGGCCAAACGCAGACCTCACACCTGGTGACTAGGGGGCATTAGGTACCTGGTGCAGAACAACATCAGCACTATACCATTCACCCCACTGGCAATAAGGCACCAAACTAGTTATCAGGGGGTGGATAAATCCACGAGTTCAGGATCAAAGACAGACTAGATGAGATAGACATCCATGCGAGGAAGCACTAACTTCACAGCCAAACGCGGAGATCAAGAACCGCTCCAACGTACTTAATTAAGGACTATCCCCCCCCCCCGAAACAGCTAAACAAAACTAAAGAGGTAAAGAGGAGCTGTTTCCTTAGCATTTGAGAAATTCATAGCTCCTAAAGAACTACCCCAATGCTACCGATGGCCAACGCTTTGGCCCCAGTCACAAAAACTGCACCAAAAAGTTCGTTGGCAAGTGCGGACTCGCCCAGGACGGCCTCAACATGTGTAAG
The DNA here is from genome assembly GCA_024449915.1 of Sweltsa coloradensis. Classification (NCBI taxonomy): domain Eukaryota; kingdom Metazoa; phylum Arthropoda; class Insecta; order Plecoptera; family Chloroperlidae; genus Sweltsa; species Sweltsa coloradensis. Next base: position 8,048 of record JAMZAV010006328.1, read on the forward strand.
GATAGGCAGAGTAAGCCTAAAATGTGCCAACTGTCAGGGTGATAACACAATCCAGCTGGGAGGTGGCCCGGCCTTCAAGGCCGCCACCGAGCGTAACCCATTGCCAATAAACTAATGCCACGGCTCGTCAGGGATACCAAGCCAAACCAAAACCACTATCATGAAGCACCTATCCCGAAGACAACGCCTGGAGCCGGCCCCGTGCGGGCGGGGCGCATAGTACCAGTCAAACGGTTATGAGGACTTTCCCGCATGCTTGGTGCCCGGGCGGTTCTAAGGAAGGTGCTCTGCCAAAACTAAAGTCCAGGTAAAAGAAACCAAAGACAGAGTCCGTCAATTGCAGCGCTAGGGCCCAAGCTACGAGAAAAAGAGGAGACAGGGAGTTTTAGGGACTGTCCCACTGGCTACGGACGACTCATCCTCGGATGAGAGCTCCGATGACAGTCCAGTTAGGAACTCTCCCACAGCCCAGCATTACAATGAACTCGCCATGCCCCAACCCAAGCTTTACAAAACCAAAGCAGCCAAAGCCAAACAGAAAGCCAAGTCAACCAAGACAAGCCGAATCCCAAAACCCATCCCAGCTTAGCCAAGAATTCACTCAATGAGGTACTGAGGGGCACAACCTAATTCAGCCATAACAGTGCCAAACCTGAGGAGAGTATTAAATTGTCATGTCACACGCTAGCACTTATTAGCTCCAAAAGTTAAGAACCAGATGGCGCTACGCGCTAAACACCCTCCGCCCTTAGAATCTCAAGACTATTGGCTTGGAATGCCAATATCCATTAGCAATAAGAAAGACGAAAACTTTATGAGCCTTATGCAAGGAACCATGTGTCACGATGCCCTCATCAGTGAAACTTTTCTTAAAAGATAAAAAGTCAAAGTGTTTAAGCACCGAGGTATCGCAACGGACAGAGCAATGCTGGGGGAGCACGGTATATTATCCGCAGTGGACATTGACATCCTTTAATGTCGACTGCATGTGTCACCTCTATAAGCCACAGCTGTCATCGTCAAACTCGCAGAGCCATGCGTCTGCGTCTATCTCAGTTACAAAACACCCGCTCCAAAATGGACAATGACTATATTGATAAGCTTTTTAGTCCACCTATAACCAACCATAGTGGCGTGAGGCTAAAATTGTAAACACCACAGCATGGCTCTCACGATGTAGCAATCAATCGGGCTAATACTTAATAGCCATTGCTCAGAAGACAGATACTGGTCTCTGTGTCACACACCAACCATTACCCCGACTCGCGGCAAACCGCCCAGACTCATAGAATCGCACTATCACGATCTCTCTCAACACTTAAGGTTGATTGTCCTCAATGAATGAGGTGTGAAACAACCCTGTGATACATTAGAAATAATGTCACTTACGATGCGGAAGACAGCACGAATCAACACAAACAAGACCGAATAGCCTCAGTTACGCCCCCCACCTCCCCCCCCTGAGGAAACTGGACGACTTCTTAAATGGTTCACCACACTTAGCAGTCCCCCCGGCCTGAAATAGACCAGGCTCTGACAGACTTCAAATATATTTTATCGCCCTCAATAAATCAACCCCTTCGCCACCTCCACTGTCCAACAAGTCACCATAGGACCTGCGAAAAAAATCATAAGAAACTATTTCAAGCTAAAAACAAAGTTAGGCGGGTCTGGCAAAAACACCGGTCGCCCAAACATAAAACTCTTGTTAATCAGTTAACTACAGACGTTCGAGACCAGATCACAAGCTCACCGCCAAATAGATGGTCTAGGAAGATAGAGCTCCAGCACTTCAGATCCAATCCATTGGCAAATGACCTAAATCCCTGCTACGAGTCACTCAATCAATACACACTCCACGGAAAAGAATGGCATGGCTATTCGGACCTGATAGGCCAACGCCTGGCGACCACTCTGGAGTCGACTTTCACACAAACGAGCAACCCAGCTAATAGATCATATTGGAATTGTGGAACACCACATGCTCTCTTTGAAAAAGATACCAAAACCCCCGATGGACAATGCTGCCCCTTGCCACCGAAAGAAGTAATTGCCTGCATAACAGGCTTAGAAAAAAAGCCCCCCGGCCTAGAGGCATTCCCAACATAGCCCTCAAAATCTCTCAAAGCGCGCTGTGGTGTTATGTAACAAACCTATTCAATTATCATGATCCGAAAGCAGTATTTTCGCAGTCTTCAAAACTTCCCCCCCCCAAAAATCTTTGTTGCCAAGACGGGGAAAAAACCCTCATTCCCCAGAATTACAACCTATTAGCTTTGATCGGCGGAATATATATCTAAGTTATTTGAGCGAATTTTATTAAACAGACTGGAGAAAAAGGCAACCGAAACAATCCTGCTAGTGTACGAACGTTTGTTCCGTAAAAAACACTCACCCACACAACAGTTGGTCAAGGGTTGCCGAAGAAAGACATCTCAAAGCTTAAATAAACCAATCAGTTAACGGCGGGGGTGTCCTGACATCGCGTCAGCGTTTGAAAAAGGTTGGCACGGAATGAGGCTCATTCTACAAAATGAAACCTCAAGTCCAGACATATATTTATAAAATCCATGAAGCCTACCTACACAAACAGGCACTTCACTGCCAGTTGGCAATTCACCTGTCCATGAGCGGCCCATAGAGGCGGGTGTCACACAGGGTCGCTGTGGGTCCCTTCTCTTTGTTCTACTATAAATGGCACTCTACACAGAGCCCTGGGGTCCTATGCGCTTTACGCGATGACACGGCTCTGTTGGCCAAATCATGGAGCGCGCCACAGCTTCAGACGCCTCAAGCTGCGCTGATGCACTGAAGTGTTGGTATCGAGTGTGGCGCATCAAAATTAATGTTTATAAGAGCATTATCTCTTTGCTAGGCGGAAAAAAAAACGCACTGTTACGGCCCATCGGCATCTTTCACGTTCGAGAAGAAATACCTGAGTCAAACACTGTCAAGTACCTGGGGTCACCCTTAGCAGATGACTGGGCGGCTCAGTACAGTGGGTGATACAAAGGCACCACACCCCTGGGAGGGGGGCTGGGTATGCTGTTCCCCTTCTCAGAAGGAAAGCTCTATGCAGTATAGAAAATGAAACATTGTTATAAAAAATTAGAAGGCCTATGCTCACAATAGGCCTTTCCTGTCTGTGCTTACGCGCAAAGGTCGCATATCGAATAAGCTTCAAGTTGTCCAGACAGGGTTAAGATTTGCATCAAAATCTCACTGTCGAAGGTAAAAATGTGCACATCCAAGGGATCTAAATGTAGCCGTCAATTAAAAGCTTCGTCGCCGCCAAAATTAGAACTTTTACGTTCAACTTGAACTACATTAAATCCTCTAATTAACAACCCTGTTCCCCTCACCAGAGGGCAGACCGTGCAAGATACAAATACAAACGACCAAGGCACGCCTTGCCCATCTGGGGGAAACCTCTTAGTTTCCTAATCCTCTCATGTGACAAAGATATATTTAAAGTTTGTATTTTACTTATGACTTTTTCAAAACTGACTAGGCCTAGAGGTCGGAAAATGCTTCATTTCGCATTAATATTTTATCGCATTTTATTACTTAAACAATTGACCACTGTCACCATGATCCCTTATCACATCCCACCATGTAGGGGCGAACATTTTATTTTTAGCCAGTTTGACTTGTTTAAAGACAAATGACACGCCCTAAATAGGCAATAATTTTATATTAAACCCATTTGACTCCCTTCCGGGTACTCCTTTATCTGTATCGAATTCCTAATTGGAGTAAATGAAATTAAATATGCCCAAGCATAATAAGTTGTGTGCTCTTTTCAATGTGAGATGTTTTGCCAATAAGGCTTGCCGGCATGCATAAGATTCGGGCTACCAAGGTACGATTAAGGTTAAATGGGTAGGAGATAATGCCATCGACTGCCGTCGTACAGACTCAGCATGACTCCTGAAGATGGAAAGCCCAGCTTTTCGAAACGTCGAGAAGAAAGAACGGCTCTTTTAGAGCCATCAACTCAAAACACAGGGCAAATCACCGCAGAATCCACATCAAATATATATATATATATTGATATTGATTCATAGCAGTTGTCAAAAACGTTTGTTTACCCTGACTGGGGTTCGACCAGAACCTCCGGTTACCGTGCCATAGCTCTACCAATAAGCTACGAGACACCCAGAACACCTTTACTAACACTGCCATTGTTGTGACTGTTGACTTCCATGACAATAAATCCACAGAAGACTGCCCAATGTAGCTGTCAAATTGATAAGATCGAAGAGAACCAGTCATCATCTTGTATTAACTGAAATATTGGACATATCACTGTTCTTGTAAGAAATTACTTATTTATTTATTTAGTTTAGATTAGATATGCTTATCAAGAACAGTTGATTGTATGTTAAAATAATTTCATTTAATACTAACTCTTACCTGTTCTACTTTCATATTACAATCCCATGAGTGAGTTGTATGAATAATAGTTTTTAAGCATAGCCAGGCTTTGAGGACATAGTATTGATTCAAGCGAGTTGTCGAAAAAGTTTGCCCCTCCGGAAGGTTCTGGGTTCGAACCCCAGGTCGGAGCAAAATTTTGACTACGGCTTATGAATCACTTAAACGATGTTTAGTAAATATATATATATATAATATATCATATATATATCTATATATACTATATTTATTTATAATTCTAGTAAACTGATCATAAAATTATACGGTTATAAATGTGGCTTTGCTATAGCTCAGTGGTAAGTAACAGCCGGGACAGCTAAGGTCCCGGGTTCGATCCTCGGTGTAGTCACTTATTTAATTTCTGTCTAAGTATAACAAAACAGCGGATATATGTCTGCCTGCTCTAAGCAAAGTATAATATATACTATATATATATATATAATATATATATCTTATGTTGTACGTAGATTTCCGGATGGAATGGACATAATGAAATTCTTGTCGAGTTCCGAGTAAATAAGTTTTAATACCAACGTTTCGAACGTGAGATGATGAGCCGGGAGAACTGTTCGAAAACGTTGGTATTAAAGTATTAACTCGGAAACTCGAAAGAATTTAATTATGTCATATATATGGATTGTGGTAGGTTTTCGCGGCCTCGTCATAGTATAAAAACAAGGATCTTGGGTGAAACCGCGTCGACACCGGTTTCACCCAATATCCGTGTGTTCATCATTATATAATCTATATGTAGTACTTTAGACAGAAATGACAAAAGTGGAACTCACGGGATCGAACCCGAGGCACTTGTCTGTCCGAGGCTATGCTCTGTACCAACTGAGCTATGCAGCCACAATTTAAACTGTCTAAATTATTTGAACTGTTTGTAACAATGTACAAAATTGTCTAATCTTGTCTGTTTTGTACCAATCAAAAGTTATTTACAAAACAGACAAATTCGACCCTTTTAGAATGGTGGCTGCATAGCTCCGTTTGTAGAGCATAGCACGTAAGCTTGGGTACAGTTTGATCCTCGGTGCAGTCACTTTTTATTCTGTCCAAAGTACTACACATAACAACGTCATAGTCGCTCTAAAAACCAAAGTAAAACATCATATACCCCAAACTCTAGGTTAACAGAGGTGGTTGTATTCTTCAGTTATTTTATAGTAGTCTTAAAGGAGCAGTGCAATGTGCTGAACACGTATTAAAATTGATAAACAGGACTCAAGAATTAGACAGTTTTAAATCGGGTGGCCGCATAGCCTCACGTTGGCAAGAAGCATAGCTCCGTAAGCTAAGGTCCTGGTCGACATCCCCGGTGTATCACTTTTTTTAATTTTTGTCTAAAGTACTTTCATAGCAAGTCATAGTCGCTACTGTAAAGCAAGGTTAAACATCATATATCCAAACTCTAGGGTACAGAGGTGGTTGTATCCAGTTAATTTCATAATGTAGGTCTAAGCAGTGCAATGTGATCTACACACGTTATTAACAATGTATAAAAACAGACCAAGAATTAGACAGTTTTAAATTGGTGCGGCATAAGCTCAGTGGGTAAGAGCATAGCTGTAAGCTTAGGTCCGGGTCAAACCCACGGTGCAGTCACTTTTATTCTGTTAATGTACTAACATAACAAAGTCATATTTAAATTAATGTATTCGTTTTTTTTTTTTGATAATGCCAACGAAAAATACGTGTCATTTAACTGAAAAAAATATCGACCACGAAATCTGCCCCCAAAGCACCATTTAATAGTATTTCGGAGGCTCAAGTCGAATGTTGTACAAAAAAACTTTTAGGTTATACCATCGTACAATTTTAATAATAAATAAAGACCACATTTGGCTAGGGCAACACATGACAAGATTTGTCACTGAGGTATGGGATCTAACAATCTATTAGATTATCGACAAAGCACACTTAATCCTAGTAAAATAGTCACTATTTGCAATGTGCGAAATCAAAAAGTTTTATCTGGGGCTGTGCGTTCAAGCCAGCACTAGCTGGGGAAGCGTACTCAGGCGCCCCCATTGTACCAGGAACAACACTTCCGAAGATGTTTCTTAGTAAAACCCAAAATTCATCCAAACTGAATCAAATCCTGTCTGTGCCCTGACGGCACGCTTTTCATAGAGTGTAGGATATTTTGAGGCAGTGTGCAATGCGTCACACTTAACAATATCCACTTAAAGTGTCGATTGGTAACGGTAATAAACCTCGTGTATGGTACGACATCGACACGGCTCAATATATAAGCACGCCTGACAAAACACTTGCCCACAGTAACACTTGCAGAACAGAAGCAGTCCTAACTATCCGACGTTACTCGTAAGTTTTATTAGCCTTATTAAAAATAATAATTAAGAAAATACTTAGCCCCTAGGTAATTTTCTTTTATTTAATCATTTGAAATTTTTGGAATTTGACATTTTACTTTTTTGAGCGAACACTAAATGGAAAACATTACTAGATTCTTTTACCACTAGGAAAACTAAAATGTTCGTCCCCCCCATGTAGACGCGTGAGAAGAGGATTGTTGAGTACTGGAAACATTTTGGCATTGTAATTGATTGATAGTAGGTATAAATAAGAGGGTTTGAATGGAATTTGGAATAAGGGCCGTCAATTGTAAGGCTCGAAATACATATATGCTGTCGAGATCAGCTAAGGTGTAAAGGAGAGGAAACTGGATGAAATAAGAACTGATGATAAATATAATGTCTTCTCTTTCACCATTCATAAGCAGTTCGCAATCGTACTGAGTCTAGCATACTCCTGTGACTCTTGGAGATCCTATACCGCTGAGTACGTTGAGTTAACTTAACTCACGTACTCAGCGGGTAGCGAACTCCAAGCAGTCACCAGGAGACCTGCTCAGACCAAGTGCGATGTCGAACTGCATTAGAACAGTAACAGAAAAAATATTAGTCCCACTTGACCCGTAAAAAGTGTAAAACTTAGTATTTTTTGATCTAGGTCCCCATCGGCAAAAAAACCTCATAAGAAACAACATGGGGCGAATTGGTCAAAAAATATTGGTCATTTGATATTGTCAGCTCTACTGTAAAATCGAATATATTTTGTGTAATAGGTCAAGTGGGTTTGGTCAAAACATGATGACTAGAGAGCAATTGGATGATGCAGTATTTTTTGCGGGTTTTGGTGCATATATTGAGAGTTTAAGGAACGAGTGAATAAAGGGCCATTTTTTTATTACATGTGCCTTAGAACTTCTCACCAAGGGTAGCACCAAAACACGCATAAAATTATGCCATATCTAAATTGTCCTCTAGTCAGCAATGACAAACACTGACCTATTACACAAAAAAATATATTTGGTTTACAGAAGGGGACGAGTAAGTCAATAATGACAAATTATATTTTTTTTGGACCAAATTCGTCCCATATATTTCTATGGGAGGTTTTGCGATGGACCTAGACCCACAAAAATACTAAGTTTTACAATTTTACGGGTAAAGGGGACTTAAATTTTTTCTGTAATGTGTACTAATGCGTCCCGTCCTAAATCGTACTGGTCTAGCATGGTCTCCTGGTGAACTCTTGGAGAATCGTTCCTCACGAGGACGTGAGTAAGCCAAAACTCAACGTTACCTCAGCGGGTAGAGAATCTGACAAGAAGTCACAGGAGCATATGCTAGACCAAGACGATTTCGAACTGCATAGATGAAGCTGGAAAGCAGAAGACATTAATTTTATTCATAAGTTCATTATTTCATTCCGTTCTCTTCCTTTACTACCTTAGGGTGCGATCTATACAGCTATCAAATGTATTATAGCTTACAACTGACGATGCCCTCTCCAAATATTCAAAACTATTATTAAGACATACTGGGTTAAAAAAAATTTGTTGTTGACTGGGTTTTGACTTCCATGACATAAATCCAACAGAAGACTGCAATGTAGCTGTCAAATCTGAAAGATCGCATAGATAAACCCAGTTATCATCTTGTTATTAAAATGAAATTATTGGACATACACTGTTCTTGTAAGAAATACTTTATTTATTTATTTATTTTTATTTAGTATTTCTTACAAGAACAGTGTATTGTATGTTAAATAATTTAATTTTAATAATCATTCTACCTGTTCTACTAGTTTCATATTTACAATCCCATGAGTTGAGTTGTATTAATATAGGTTTTTAAGCATAAGCCAGCTTTGAGGACATAGTTATTGATTCATAGCAGTAGTCGAAAAAGTTTGCCTCCGGAGGTTCTGGGTTCGAACCCCAGTCGGAGCAAAATTTTTCGACTACTGCTATGAATCACTAACTATGTTTAGTAAATATATATATTTATATATATATTTATATGTCTAGTAAACTGACCATAAATTATACGGTTATAAATTGGTGGCTGCATAGCTCAGTTGGTAAGTACATAGCCCGGACAGCTAAGGTCCCGGGTTCGATCCTCGGTGTAGTCACTTATTTAATTTCTGTCTTAAGTACTAACAAAACAGCGTTTTTAGTCGCCTGCTCAAAGGGCCAAAGGGTATAATATATATATATATATATATGTTAGTACTTAAGACAGAAATTACAAAAGTGACTACACCGGGGATCGAACCCGGGACCTTGTCTGTCCGGGCTATGCTCTTACCAACTAAGCTATGCAGCCACTAATTTAAAACTGTCTAAATATATAGACTGTTTTGTAACAATGTACAAAATTGTCTAAATTTATAGACTGTTTTGTAACAATGTACAAAATTGTCTAATTTTTTGTCTGTTTTGTAACAATCAAAAGTTATTGAGCGAGCGAAGCGAGCGTCTCCACTTGACTCTTATGGCTCGAATGTCTGTTTTTGTTTGTTTTTTTTTTTTTTCTGTTACTGCTTCGATACAGGTCGCACCGTTTTCTCTGATCGACCTGAAATTTTGCACACATGTCCCATACCACCTAGGCGGCTGCTGTATAGTTTTTGTGGCAAAATTGTTTAAAAGTTTAAAAGTTACTTTAAAAGTTAATCGAAAGTTTTTTTTTTCAAACTAAACGGCGACAAAATCTGAGGTGGCCAAATCATTTAGAATGCCCGTCCGATCACGAATATGTTATTTTTAAATTCTGATCCGATAAGTAGCGTAGATGGAAATTACATTATAACAATAGTCCCGTTACCATGGCAACGAAAAGTCGCACAAGAATTCTGGTCACTATGTACTGCCACCTAGAAGAAATCAAGAGTAAAATAGTTTTCCTAAAGAAATGATGTCAAGGTCCTCTAATGGCGGTGGATTTTATCCATTCTCTCCTATTTTACAAAATTTTCAGCAAAATTTGGGCCCCAAGACCTTTTAAAGACTTATTGGTATGTTACATTATGGGCATGTCGTACTCGGGTCGTGTTGCACGTACCGGTGCTCGCTCAACAACGCGTCCAACTGAGCGTTTTCCTAGTTTACAAAACAGACAAATTCGACCCTTTTAAATTGGTGGCTGCATAGCTCAGTTTGTAAGAGCATAGCCCGGTAAGCTTGGGTACCGGGTTTGATCCTCGGTGCAGTCACTTTTTTATTTCTGTCCAAAGTACTAACATAACAACGTCATAGTCGCCTACTATAAAACCAAAGTTAAACATCATATACCCCAACTCTAGGGTTACAGAGGTGGTTTGTATTCTCCAGTTATTTTATATGTAGTCTTAAAGGCAGTGCAATGTGATCTACACACGTTATTAACAATGTATAAACAGACCAAGAATTAGACAGTTTTAAATTGGTGGACGCATAGCTCAGTTGGCAAGAGCACAGCTCGGTAAGCTAAGGTCCCGGGTTCGATCCCCGGTGTATTCACTTTTTTTAATTTTTGTCTAAAGTACTTTCATAACAACGTCATAGTCGCCTACTGTAAAGCCAAGGTTAAACATCATATATCCCAACTCTAGGGTTACAGAGGTGGTTTGTATTCTCCAGTTAATTTCATATGTAGTCTAAAAGGCAGTGCAATGTGATCTACACACGTTATTAACAATGTATAAACAGACCAAGAATTAGACAGTTTTAAATTGGTGGCTGCATAGCTCAGTTGGTAAGAACATAGCCTGGTAAGCTTAGGTCCCGGGTTCAAACTCCGTTGCAGTCACTTTTTTTATTTCTGTCTAAAGTACTAACATAACAACGTCATATTTAAATTAATGTATTCGTTTTTTTTTTGTTATAATGCCAAACGAAAATATACGTGTCATTTTAACTGAAAAAATATCGACCACGAAAATCTCCAAAAGCATTCATTTAATATGTATTTGTGACGGCTTTCATAGTCGAATGTTGTACAAAAAAACATTTTAAGGTTTATACCACGTACATATTTTAATAATAAAATAAAGAACACATTTTGTAGGGTCAACACATGACAAGATTTTGTAAACTGACGGTATGTGGATCTTCACAATTCTATAGATTATCGACAAAATCACACTTAATCCTAGTAAAATATGTCACTATTTGCAATATGAGAAATCAAAAGTTTTCTGGGGCTGTGCGTTCCAGACCAGCACTAGCTGGGGAGCGTCCTGCGGCCCCCCACTGTACCAGGAAACATACACTTCCCGAAATGATTTCTTAGTATAAAACCGAAATTCATCCACACTGAATCAAAATCCTGTCTGTGCCCCTGACGGGCACGTTTTCATAGAGTGTAGGATATTTGAGGCAGTGTGCAATGCGTCACACTTAAACAATATCAACTTAAAGTGTCGATTGTGTAACGGTAATAAACCTACGGTGTATGGTACGACATTCGACAACGGCTCAATATATAAGCACCGCCTGACAAAAAACTTGCCCACAGTACACTTGCAGAACAGCACCAGCAGTCTAACTATCCGAACGTCTACTCGTAAATTTCTTAGCCTTATTAAAAATAAAATCTAAAAAATACTTAAGCCCCTGGTTAATTTTTATTTTAATTTTTAATATTGAAATTTTTTGGAATTTGACATTTTACTTTTTTGAGCCAAACACTAAATGGAAAACATTATAGATTCTTTTTACCACTAGGGAAAACTAAAAAAGTCGTTGTTAGACGAGTGAGAGAGTGATGTGTTGAGTACTTGGAAACATTTTGCATTTAATTTGATTGATATGTAGGTATAAATAATAGGGTTTTGAATGAATTTGGAATAAGGGCACGTCAATTGTAAGGCTATAATACATTATGCTGTCCCAGATCCAGCTAAGGTAGTAAAGGAAGAGGAACTGGATTGAAATAATAAATTATGATAAAAATTAATGTCTTCTGCTTTCAGCTTCATTCATAATGCAGTTCGCAATCGTACTTGGTCTAGCATATCTCCTGGTGACTCTTGGAGATTCTATACCCGCTGAGGTACGTTGAGTTAACTTAACTCACGTACCTCAGCGGGTAGCGAATCTCCAAGAGTCACCAGGAGACCTGCTAGACCAAGTACGATTTCGAACTGCATTAGTAACAGTAACAGAAAAAATATTAAGTCCACCTTGACCCGTAAAAAGTTGTAAAACTTAGTATTTTTTGATCTAGGTCCCATCGGCAAAAACCTCCCATAAGAAATAACATGGGGACGAATTTGTTCCAAAAAAATATTGGTCATTATTGACTTACTTGTCAGCCTCTACTGTAAATCGAATATATTTTTTTGTGTAATAGGTCAAGTGGTTTGGTCAAAATATGCTGACTAGAGAGCAATTTGGATATGCATATTTTTGCGTGTTTTGGTGCATATGAGTGAGAAGTTCTAAGGCACGATGTAATAAAGGGCCATTTTTTATTACATCGTGCCTTAGAACTTCTCACTAATATGCACCAAAACACGCAAAAATATGCATATCTAAATTGCTCTCTAGTCAGCATATTTTGACCAAACCACTTGACCTATTACACAAAAAAATATATTTGGTTTACAGAAGTGGCTGACGAGTAAGTCAATAATGACCAATATTTTTTTGGACCAAATTCGTCCCCATAATATTTCTTATGGGAGGTTTTTGCCGATGGGACCTAGATCAAAAAATACTAAGTTTTACAACTTTTTTACGGGTCAAGGTGGACTTAATATTTTTTCTGTTACTGTTACTAATGCGGTTCGAAATCGTACTTGGTCTAGCAGGTCTCCTGGTGACTCTTGGAGAATCGTTACCCACTGAGGTACGTGAGTTAAGTTAACTCAACGTACCTCAGCGGGTAGAGAATCTCCAAGAGTCACCAGGAGATATGCTAGACCAAGTACGATTTCGAACTGCATTATGAATGAAGCTGAAAGCAGAAGACATTAATTTTTATCATAAGTTATTATTTCAATCCAGTTCCTCTTCCTTTACTACCTTAGGCTGGATCTAGACAGCATAATGTATTATAGCCTTACAATTGACGTGCCCTTATTCCAAATTCATTCAAAACCCTATTATTAATACCTACATATCAATCAAATTAAATGCAAAATAGTTCCAAGTACTCAACACATCACTCTCTCACTCGTCTAACAACGACTTTTTGAGTTTTCCTAGTGGTAAAAGAATCTATAATGTTTTCCATTTAGTGTTCGGCTCAAAAAAGTAAAATGTCAAATTCCAAAAATTTCAAATATTGAAATAAAATAAAACATAACCAGGGGCTTAAGTATTTTCTTAGATTATTTTTTTTAATTAAGGCTAAGAAACTTACGAGTAGACGTCGGATAGTTAGACTGCTGGCGCTGTTCTGCAAGTGTACTGTGGGCAAGTGTTTGTCAGGCGGTGCTTATATATTGAGCCGTTCTCGAATGTCGTACCATACACCGTAGGTTTATTACCGTTACACAATCGACACTTTAAGTTGATATTGTTTAAGTGTGACGCATTGCACACTGCCTCAAATATCCTACACTCTATGAAAACGTGCCCGTCAGGGGCAAAGACAGGATTTTGATTCAGTGGGGATGAATTTCGGTTTTATACTAAGAAATCATTTCGGGAAGTGTATGTTTCCTGGTACAGTGGGAGGCCTGGGGACGCTCCCCAGCTAGTGCTGGTCTGGGGCGCACAGCCCCAGAAAACTTTTGATTTCTAACATTGCAAATAGTGACATATTTTACTAGGATTTAGTGTGCTTTTGTCGATAATCTATAGAATTGTGAAGATCCACATACCGTCAGTTTACAAAATCTTGTCATGTGTTAACCCTACAAAATGTGTTCTTTATTTTATTATTAAAATATGTACGTGGTATAAACCTTAAAATGTTTTTTGTACAACATTCGACTATGAAAGCCGTCACAAATACATATTAAATGAATGCTTTTGGAGATTTTCGTAGCCGATATTTTTTCGTATATTTTCGTTTGGCATTATAACAAAAAAAAACGAATACATTAATTTAAATATGACGTTGTTATGTTAGTACTTTAGACAGAAATTAAAAAAGTGACTGCAACGGGGTTTGAACCCGGGACCTAAGCTTACCAGGCTATGCTCTTACCAACTGAGCTATGCGGCCACCAATTTAAAACTGTCTAATTCTTGGTCTGTTTATACATTGTTAATAACGTGTGTAGATCACATTGCACTGCCTTTAAGACTACATAATATGAAATTAACTGGAGAATACAAACCACCTCTGTAACCCTAGAGGTGGGATATATGATTTTTAACCTTGGCTTTACAGTAGGCGACTATGACGTTGTTATGAAAGTACTTTAGACAAAATTTAAAAAAAGTGAATACACCGGGGATCGAACCCGGGACCTTAGCTTACCGGGCTATGCTCTTGCCAACTGAGCTATGCGGCCACCAATTTAAAACTGTCTAATTCTTGGTCTGTTTATACAATGTTAATAACGTGTGTAGAGCACATTGCACTGCCTTTAGGGACTACATATAAAATAACTGGAGAATACAAACCACCTCTGTAACCCTAGAGTTGGGGTATATGATGTTAAACTTTGGTTTTATAGTAGGCGACCATGACGTTGTTATGTTAGTACTTTGGACAGAAATAAAAAAGTGACTGCACCGAGGATCAAACCCGGTACCCAAGCTTACCGGGCTATGCTCTTACAAACTGAGCTATGCAGCCCCCAAATTTTAAAAGGGTTTGAATTTTCTGTTTTGGTAAATAACTTTGATTGTTACAAAACAGACAAAAAATTAGACAATTTTGTACATTGTTACAAAACAGTCTATAAATTTAGACAGTATTAAATTGGTGGCTGCATAGCTTAGTTGGTATGGGCATAGCCCGGACAGACAAGGTCCCGGGTTTCGATCCCCGGTGTAGTCCCCTTTTGTAATTCCTGTCTTAAAATACTAACATATATATAAATATATATATGTATATATATATATATATATATAATTATACCTTGGCTTAAAGCAGGCGACTAAGACGCTGCTTTGTTAGTACTTAAGACAGAAATTAAATAAGTGACAAATAAATAAATAAATAAGTACACCGAGGATCGAACCCGGGACCTTAGCTGTCCGGGCTATGTACTTACCAACTGAGCTATGCAGCCACCAATTTATAACCGTATAATTTATGGTCAGTTTACTAGAACTATAAATATATATATTTACTAAACATAGTTAGTGATTCATAGCAGTAGTCGAAAAATTTTGCTCCGACTGGGGTTCGAACCCAGAACCTCCGGAGGCAAACTTTTTCGACAACTGCTATGAATCAATAACTATGTCCTCAAAGCTGGCTTATGCTTAAAAACCTATATTCATACAACTCAACTCATGGGATTGTAAATATGAAACTAGTAGAACAGGTAGAATGATTATTAAAATGAAATTATTTAACATACAATACACTGTTCTTGTAAGAAATACTAAATAAAAATAAATAAATAAATAAATAAATAAATAAATAAATAAAATAAACCAACTGATTTATGCGCCACCAATTTAAAACTATCTAATTTTTTTCTATCGAAAGTACTAACATAACAGCGTAATAGTCGCCAACTATAAACCCAAAGGGTAAAACCCATATCTATATGTATATATATATATATATATATATTTGGGTTTCGTTATCCGTGTATTATTTAAGACAACGTTTCGGATAATTTTATAGCAATTTTTTAAGTAAAATACATTTTAAAAACATGACAACAACAAAAGACAACCCAAAACAATCTACTTTCTAAGGTGAAACTATATCATGGGCTTAACAGTTAAATCAATGAAAGCAATTTCGGCTACTATTGCTGGTTACTCAACCTTGACTTCAATGTATGACTTCTAGCAGTAGGACCAGTACAAAAAAGAAAGAAACGTAATATAAAATTAGCATGAAACGTTGTCTAAATAAAAAAAATTAAAAATAATCACCCCTACACAGATAACCGAAAACTATAATGGACATAATTAAAAACGTGAAAGCCTTCATATAAATATATATATATATATATATATATATATGTTTTTGGATTTTTCGTGGCCGATATGAATTAATGAACTAGGTTTTTTTTGGTTATAATGCCACGTTTATTCACATTAGCCAACGTTTTTTGATGAAATTTCAAAAGTTGCCTAATGTGAAAACGTGGCATTATAACCGAAAAACCTAGTTTTATTAAAATATATATATATATTATATATATATATATATAATTTTTATATATATAATATATATATATATATATACAACACAACACGTCATAGTCGCCCGACTATAAAACCAAGGGTAAACATAAAATATATTTTGAAGTACTTTAGACAGAAATTAAAAGAGTGGCTTCACCGGGGATCGAAAACCAGGACCTTAGCTATGCGGGGTATGCTCTTACCAACATATACATATACATCATTTATTTAGCTTCATCAGCTATTACATACATTACAATACAAAATATTAATTTTCATACATTACATTTATTTCTAGTAACTCTTTCTAATTGTACGGTTGATAGACAAATACATATGTTATACATTCAGATTTAAAATTTGACAAGTTTTGTTTTGTTATATTTTTTTATCTTTTAGTCAATTTATCAAAAAATTCTTAAACCAGCATAAAATATTGATTTTTGAGTTGCAACTTTGTTCACATATTTAACATTTAAATTATTTATTGACCTTGTTTTATGTTCATGTACATTTTTATTATATGATTTGAATTCGTTAAAATATGCTGGCAAACAATCATTTTTTAGTTTAAATATAAATACCAAAACATCGTAATGAAGCTTCTGTCTGACACACATCCAATTCAATGTTCTTAGCATAGTTTTTATACTTGTATACCTATTAAAATTTTAATTTTTTTTAACTGAGCTATGCAGCCACCAATTATTTGAAACTGTCTAATTTAAGGTCTGTTTTGTAACATTGTACAAAATTGTCTAATTTTTTGCCGGTTTTGTAACAATTTACAAAACAGACCAAAAAAATGTACAAAACAGACCAAAAACTATGCAGTTTTAAATTTGTGGCTGCATAGATCAGTTGGTAAGGGCATAGCCTGGAAAGCTAAGGTCCCGGGTTCTATCCCCGGTGTAGTCCCTTTTTTAATTTCTGTCTAAAGTACAACATGTATAATTTAGGATTTGGTTCCCGTGAGACTCTCCCTTAGTTTTCCCAGGAGACAGAATTAATTTATAATTAAATATAATTTTAAAATAAGCCCCATTTGGATCTCGTGAGATTTGATCATTTAGGATTTGGTTCCCGTGAGACTCTCCCTAAATATACTAATAATAAAATTACCCGAATTTACATAAATTACAAAGTAAACGTTTTTAACAAAATGAGATTGACACAACTGTTTTTTGTTCTTCTCAAACCTTTGCAAACAATGTTTTAATTTGTATAGTAATTTTACTAGATATTGCTTAAAAACACTAAATTTGAACCATATGATAAAATTGATAATAATTATGATGAAATCGGTGCTCGGTAAATTGTTAACTTTTCCATTTATGGTTCCAGGAATCTTGAATTGAAAAATGATACGCATATTTTTAATTCAATATTTTATTACAGTTTAGCGGATTAAACTGTATAATGAAAACTAAAAGAAGCGCTGTTTTGAATTAATAAAGAGTTTTTATCCACTAAACTGTCATTATATAAAACTTAATAAGTAAGTTCTAATTTAAACTTTAATACTAGTTTTTTGGGTTTTCAATACTTTAGTGTGGTAGGGCCTATGTATTCCGAATCCGAACGAATATTACCGATAACAAGCAAACTATCGTATTATTTAGTTATGAATGAAATACCATGATTAAAAATTTATAAAATAAATAAACCCCGTCTGGGGCCCGGGATAGAATTGACCCAGAGCATGGCTCTGCTAATTGTACAAGGCGATTCAAGAGAAAAAGTCCACCTCGCAATCATCAGCTAGTAAGAAGGACCAATGGTAGTATATTACTCCCCAATCTAGAGGCGGGCTCAGGCAATAATCGTCGGGGACATCTCCTCTTTCCATTTACGACCTCCCCGACGACGATATAATGACAACACGAACGATGGCGAAGACGATGACGACCGCTACAAGAGATTCTCCCCATTCCTCCCCTTACTCGTGGCTGGTTCTGACCATAATAGGCCCCTCCTCTCCATATCATCTAGGCTAGAGAGGGCGCATTATGACCTAACGGTTGACGCGCCCCTTAATCCAATAAACAAAAAACAAACAAACACAGTAATGATTTTCAGTGGGAATTTTTAATCTTAAACTGGCAGTTACCATCGGGCGAGCGAATAATGGCTTACCGAGTTCGATAGACAATAGTGACCAAGCATTTTAGGCAAATTGCAATTCGCTCGGCTGACTGACACCACAGGTGTTTAAAATTTTGAACATATGTCACAATTAATGTGGAATTATAGGGGGTCTGCATAACACATTTTTAAATTTTGTTTTAAAATAATTTCTAAGAATTAAATTTTTTCACAAATTTGGGTTTTGTTAAAAACTCCCAAATTGACCATATTCGTGATTTTTTCAGACTGACTAAGTCAAAATTTGGAAATCTATGGCCACACGGCTGTCCATGTATGCTTAATTGCCAACTTTTCAAAGTTTCATATACGTCGGATGCATCTTGGCCGAGCGAATAGCTTTTTGCTAACAGCCAAATGTGTCTCATTCCCTCTTAAAATTCAACAGTGTGCGATGCCAGAATACACATGGCTGGCTTGATCCGCTTTAAAGAGCCCCCCCACTGAAACCACTTAAGTGACTGGTGCTTTGCTAGTGCTCGTTGGAGTAGTGGTTATAGCCTATACCTGCTTCCAATGCAGAAGGTCCAGGGTTTGAAACCCGCTTCAGGTGGAAGTTTTCTTACTTCTAAAGGGGGATTCAAGTTCTTTAGTTTCATATCTTATGAATTAAACGGTGCTTTGGAGCCGTCTAACAACGAGGAACATAATAAATTCAAATTTGTTCTGAATCGGCCTTGTTGATTCTAGCGTTGATCCGCGGGTGTTCGCACTGTCCATACCACTGATTGCTATATTTCCTACTAAAAAAAAGATCTTTGGTTAATTATCGCTCACTCGTCGATGGCGTCGGGGCTACAGGGTTGACTTGGTCGCTTTGGTTCAATGTACCCCACCGAAAATCAGTTATGTGACTGAGTGGGTAAAATCTAAAAACGAATATATTTATTTTATTTTAATTATTTGTATTTTATTTATTTATTTATTTATTTATTTCGGAAGCTTTAAATCGGTGGCTGCAGCTAATGCTGTTGCCCGAACACAGAATAACACTCTTTCTATTATTTGCATACTAGGCCGCTTCGCGAACGCTTTCTCTAGGGCAACTTTTGATTGAAATTTTTGTCCAATGATTACTAAGTTTTTTTGTATGCGTGGGGTTCTCATTACTTTTTCAAGTTTCATTGCCCAAAAAGATTTTTTGTTTAATTTATTAAGTATATTAACTGCTATGGTAATTGCAAATGTAAAATACTTGAGGCCCAAAAGACTTTCTTTTTTTTACGCGTAGATAATAGGGAATATTCCACTTCCGCCAAATACTGTACGAATAGAGTTTTTAGAAGAAGTATTTCGTCCGATTACAAATATGTACTTTGTTTTTCCGTGAAATAATAATCCAGTGTTTTGTAGCCGTTTTAAAAGGCCAGCAGTTTTTAAAGCGGCAAAAACGACTTGGTGACGTCAGAACTGTGTTGATCCAAACGCCGTCTGGATAACATACATTTAGACCAAAGATTTGGAATAGTATTTATTTAGGATCGAGATATACATCAAGACGGCGGTGTTTTAAACAAAGCACGCCTAGCGTAGCCTGGGAGTAATGTAAACAGATGGCGGACATTTTACATTTAACGCCTAGCCAGAAAACGAGAAAAGTTGACATTGCAATAAAAAAACAAAACTGAAACAGTCCTGGGTTTCTAGGCCTAGACGTAGAAAATTATTTATAATACAAAAGTCCTAGGCCAATCGTTCCTGTAGGATATAGGCATTGGTATGTGAATACTAAAATTTCTCACTTGACAAGCCCTAGGCTTAACTTGCCGACCCTAACCTGCACTTTCGTGTTCTGAACCACACACCCCGCTCAAAAACTTACTTTGATGACTAATTAAAGCCTATTGTAGATAAAGAATACCAGGGTGTCCCCAGGCTATGCAAAAATTCAATACCAAATGCTCGTTATTTCTTTATCACAATGATCTCGCGAAATCTCCCCGTCACATACAAAAAAAGAAAAACAAAAGACGGTGAAAATGTACAAAACCTTGTGGAGTTGTTTTGGTTGAGCGGATGGGCGAGCAAACCCCCGTCTGTATGTAAATATGTACAAATATACGTACATTTAGTTTCCAATTGGCCTTGACTCAGCACAGTTTTTGACGTAGTACCGTCCAAAGATGGCGCACGCTCGTTTTTTGGCGCGCAACTGGGGGTCCCATTTACTTCTCGTTTAAATTACACAAAAAACATTTTTTTTAAATAAAAAAAAGTGCAGTGACTATTAAAACATGAATAAGAATTTAAAAAAAATATAAAATATTAACTGGAATATTCCCTGTTTGCATCTGTATAAAAGGGCTATTCAAACCTTTATTTTCTATGAATTCTGGTTAACTTTTTCAACTTTTTCATTTAAATGGCAATAAATAACCACTAGGAAGCTTCGCAAACGCTTTTTTAGTCGCGTTGATGGATGAGTTTTTTTTTAATTATAAAATGCTAATATTAATTTAAAATAATAATAACATATTAACACGGCCCATACAAAGCAATCATTAGGTCTTTTTCGATCTTTGATTGTTTGTTAAAAAGGCTATGAGTAAGGTATAAAATCTCCTGTGAATTTTTCCCATACAAGGCTGTGAGAAAGATCTAAAATCTATATTTTCGTGCTATTTGGGCGAATTCTGGACCAAACGAGGGGGGCGACAACGTTCATATTTCACATGGACATTACGGTAAGGGTGATGTATTGACTTTTGAAAGAAAAGCTGAAAAAATTAGCCAGAATCTTATAATAAAGGTTTTAATATTTAACACCTCAAAAAAACTCAAATTAAAACCTTTAATTCTATAGATTCTGGCTAACTTTATCAACTTTTTCTTTCAAACTCAATACATCACCCTTACCGTAATGTCCATGTGAAATATAAACGTTGTAGCACTACCCGTTTGGTCAGAATCAGTCCAAATGTCACGAAATATTCGCACTAAAAATCGAAAAAAATCGTAAAAGTACGATATTCATGAGAAATATTTCTTTGATTGTACCCAAAAACGTAGCAAGTCTAAGTTCAGAGAAAACGAAGGTCGTGTCAAATTTTCATCAAGAACGCATATGCCGTTTGGCCGGTAGAGAGCGAACAAACAGACGGGGAAAAAAAAAAAAAAAAACAGTCGAGCTAAATTTTTTTTGGGGGTTTAGTGAAATTGAGTCTTCGCTTCGCTCATCCAATAATCTGAATGTCCATGTAAAATACTAGGAAACGCTCAGTTGGACGCGTTGATAAGCGAGCACACGTGCTATAGCTAACCCACATTGCACATTTTTTTAAATTTAAAAATTTACGACGTTCGCGTTTCCAGTATTATTTATTATTGCCAAGGTATTTGGGTAAACCCGTGTTTAAATCTTTACTTTAAAATCCACCGCCAAACTAGAGGACCTTGACTCCTTGGGAAAACTATTTAAACTCTTTGTTGACAAAAAAATAGACTGCTTCCTCGAAAGTATTTTGATTACTTCTAGGTGCAGTGCATTAAAAAACTTCGCGCGTCTTTTCGTTGCCATGGGAACGTTACTTTTGTATAATGTAATTTCCATCTACACTACTTATCGGATCAAAAAAAAATTAACATATTCTGACCGGACGGACATTCTTAATGATTTGGCTATCTCAGTATTTTTTTCGCCGTTGAGTTTGAAAAAAAACTTTCGATTAACTTTAATGTAACTTTTTAACTTTTTGAACGATTTTGCCACAAAACTAATGGCATTCAATCGAGAACAAAGCTTGCGGATGGTGAATATTTCAACTCGATCCGAGCCTCCGTTCGACCGCTATCAGAGCCAAAAAAGCTGCACGACTTTCCGTTGCCATGGTAACCGTACTTTGTTATAATGTAATTTCCATCTACACTACTTATCGGATCAAAATAAAATTAACATATTCGTGACCGGACGGACATTCTAAATGATTTGGCCATCTCAGATTTTGTCGCCGTTGAGTTTTAAAAAAGAACTTTCGATTAACTTTAATGTAACTTTTTAACTTTTTGAACGATTTTGCCACAAAACTAATGGCATTCAATCGAGAACAAAGCTTGCGGATGGTGAAAATTTCAACTCGATCCGGCCTCCGTTCGACCGCTAATGGGGGAAAAAAAAAGCTGCCGACTTTTCCGTTGCCATGGAACCGTACTTTGTTATAATGTAATTTCCATCTACACTACTTTCGGATCAAAAAAAAATTAACTTTTCCCGTGCCGGGCGGACATTCTAAATGTTTTGGCCCACTCAGATTTTGTCGCCGTTGTTTTGAAAAAAAACTTTCGTTTAACTTTAATGTAATTTTTTAACTTTTGAACGATTTTCCAAAAAACTAATGGCATTCAATCGAAACAAAGCTTGCGGATGGTAAAAATTTTCAACTCGACCCGAGCCCGTTCGACGTTATTCGCGAGACATACAAACAAACAAAAAACAACAAACACAAACAAAAAAAAAAAAAAAAAAAAAAAACAGTGACTGTTTTTTCCGGCAGAGTCAAATGGAAACGCTCGCTTCGTCGCTTAATGAACGTTGTAGCCCCCTGTTTGGTCGAATCGGCCCAAAATTCGAAAATTCTCATTAAAAATCGGAAAAATCGTAATACGTAGTACGAATTCATGAGAATATTTCTTCGTTTGTACCAAAACGTGGCATGTCTAAGCTCAAAATTTTCGAAGGTCCCATTAAATTTTCATCAAGATCGCATATTCCGTTTTCCCCGATAGAGCGCGAACAAACAAAAAAACAAAACAAAAAAAAAAAATAACCCGAGCCAATTTTTTTTTTTTGGGGGGGGGGGGTGTCAAGTAAAAATTTAAGTCTTCGCTTCACTCATGGGAAATTACTTTATTAACTGGACCCCTATATGCCTTGATGCTAGGACGGCTCCAAAAGAATCTACCACTAGGGGCCGCTTCGCGAACGCTTTTTTTTTTGGGGCGCTTGATGAATTAGCTTTTTTGTAAGATTTTAGTTTGCGTGTGATATCTTTACTTTTGCAAGAGCTTTATGAACGCATTTTTGGTGATTGATGTCAAGTTTATTTTTAATTGTTTATTGTTATTTACATCAAAAACTTATATAAAAAACCTTTTTTCTATGTATTTCTGGCTAACTTTCCAAATTTTTCTTTCTAAAGTTACTACATCACCATAACCTTAATGTCCAAGTAAATATCTACGTTTTTAGCTCCACCCGTTTGGTCAGAATTGGCCCAAATGTCACGAAAATATCGTACTAAATGTCGAAAAAAAAATCGTAAAAATACGACATTCATGAAATTCTTCGATACTTCCGAGATTTCGAAGGTCCCCTCCAATTTTCATTAAGATCGCATTCCGTTTTTTCCCGGTAAAAAAAGTGCGAACAATCAGACAGAAATACAAAAAAAACAAAACAAACAAACAAACACCCCCAGCTAAATGTTTTTGGGGATCAGTGAAATTGAAGTCTTTGCCTTCGCTCATCCAATTGCAATTACAGGCACGAGTACACCATAAATTATGTAATTGTTCCATAATATCGCCGAAACCAAGTGTTAAGTGCTCATTGTATGGCTAAATTTGTTCAAAATACCCATTGTTTCCACACGAGTCGAATTAACTAACGTCATTGCTTCGAACATAAACTCTAGTTTCTACATCAGCTGATGGTTTCACGATTGCTAAGAGCAATTTATTTTCAAACAGGTTATTTGATTTTTATCGCCCACACGAGCAAATTGTAAATTAAACTTTATGGTTCGTGAATATTGTAGGTTACACAATAGTGTCATAAATTTGGTGACGCGCAGTAACTAGTACAAAAATGTAATATTTAGAAAAACAACATTGAAGATTGTATCCGGCACGTCAAATAATTTTTATTTTTTTTAAATCGTATTAGGAGTAACCGTTCAGTCCACATCACTTATTTTTTTGGGGGGACAGAAAGCAACCAAGGCAGCCCTGTAGGCCCCGACGCAATCGACGATTAAGCGATGACCAACCAAAATCATTACAAAAAGATAAAGCATGTCGGTGTTATAAGTCAAAGAACTGTTAGAAAAAAGAAAGAAAAACGTACAATTTCGATATTCATGAGAAATAATTTTTCGATTGCGCACAAATTTCACACAAATATCTAAATTCATAAAATTAAGGATCTGTGAAAAATCATTGAAATCGGATAAAGCATAGGTGTTATAATGTTAAAGAATTTTTTTAAAAAAACGAAAAAAAACGTAAAATTGCGATTTTCATGAGAATAATTTTCCAATTGTGCTCAAAACCCTTGGCACTTCTAAGTTCAGAGATTTCGAAGTCCCCCAGAAATTTCATCGCAATTGGAGTTTTGAATTAGCCGGAATCGTGCTGACAAACACACAAAAACTACAGGGAAAAAAATACAGAAAAAAAACATTCCGGATTTTTTCTCCAGTGTAGTGAAATGGAATCATCGGGTTCGCTCATCCAATTATACAACTAGAAAAACGCTAAAGTCCCGCCGCGTTGTTGGATGAGCGTTATTGGTGCATTAAACTGCCATGTGTTATGCGGATTTTCATTTGTTCTGTGAAAAAATCTTTGGGATGAGCGTAGCGAGCGAAGCGAAGATTCCATTTCACTACACTGGAGAAAAAAATCCAGAATGTTTTTTTTTTCTGTATTTTTGTCTGTTTTTGTCAGCACGATTCCGGCTAAACCGATACTCCATTTGCGAGGGAAATTTTTATGGGGCCTTTGAAATCTCTAAACTTAGAACTCCCCACGTTTTTGAACGCAATTTAAAAATTATTTCTCATGAAAATCGCAATTTCACGATTTTTTTCAATTTTTTGAAATTTATTTTTCTTATAACACCTCTTTATTCGATTTTAATAATTTTTTCACAGAACCTTATTTTATGAATTTTTAAATTCGTGTGAAATTTGAGCGCAATCGAATAGTTATTAAATAAAAAAACGCAATTTTTCAAATTTTTTCTTTTTTTAAATAAGTACGATTAATTAAACAATTTAAATTTAAAATTTTATTTATTTATTTTTTTTTTTTTTAAATCTTCAACTTAGTAATTATTTTTCCCCAGAAAACAGACGATCCACATAACACTTGGCCCGCTCAAAGCACCAATTACGCTCATCCAACAACGGGGGCGGGACTTAGCGTTTTCCTAGTTCTAAGTTGAAGATTTTTTTAAAATTAATTTAAACTAGGAAAACGCATAAAGTCCCGCCCGGGGTTTTTGGATGAGCGTAAATTGGGTGCATTTATTTGCCATGTGTTATGCGGATTTTCTGTTGTTCTGTGAAAAAATCATTACTTAGTTTAAACTTTTATTTTAAAATTTATTTAAATTAAATTAAGAAAAAACTTTAATTTTTTAAATTTTTTTAATAATCGCAATTTAAAAAAAGAAAAAAAATCGTAAAATTGCAATTTCTAAGAATAATTTTCGATTGCGCTCAAAAATTTTACACGAATATATTAATTCATAAAATTAAGGTCTGTGAAAAAATCATTACAATCGATAAAGCAAAATAGGTGTTATAAGTCAAAGAATTGTTTTTTAAAAAAAAAAAAAATCGTAAAATTTGAGAATTTTCACGAGAAACAATGTTTTCGATTGCGCTCAAATTTCCCACGAATATCTTAATTCATAAAATTATGGTTCTGTGAAAAATCATAACAATCGGATAAAGCATGTAGGTGTTATAAGTAGAAAAAATTTTTAAAAAATCGAAAGAAATCGTAAAAATTTCGATTTTAATGAGAAATAATTTTTCGATTACGCTCAAGAAAGTGGCAGTTTAAGTTCAGAGATTTCGAAGGCCTCCATAAAATTCATCGCAATTAGAGTATCAGTTAAGCCGGAATCGTGCGGACCAAACACAAAAAAATACAAAAATACAAAAAAAAAAAATAAAAATCCGGATTTTTTCTCCAGTTAAATGAAATGGAAATCTTCGCTTCGCTCGCTACGCTCATCCAATTAATAAAAAATTAACTTTAATTTTTATTTTTTCAAATTTAAACGTAATTTTAAAAAATAAAATAATTTTTAAAATTTGTGAATTTTCATAAAAAATTTAAATTTTTCGATTGCGCTCAAAATTCACACGAATATATTTATTCATAAAATTAAGGTTCTGTGAGAAAATTATTATTACAATCGGTTTTAAAACATGTAAAGGGGTTATAAGTCAAAGAATTGTTTAAAAAAAAAAAAACCCGTAAAATTTCGTTTTCATGAGAAATAATTTTTCGATTGCGCTCAAAATTTTACACGAATATCTAAATTCATAAAATAATGTTTTTGTGAAAAACTTATTAAAAACGAATAAAGCATGTAGGTTTTATAAGTCGAAGAATTTTTTTGAAAAATCGAAAAAAATCGTAAAATTTCGATTTTCATGAGAAATGATTTTTCGATTGCGCTCAAAAACGTAGCAGTTCTAAGTTCGAAGATTTCGAAGGTCTCCGGGAAAATTTCATTGCAATTGGAGTATCGGTTTTTAGCCAGAATCGTACTGACAAACACACAATAATAAAGAAAAAAAAAAAAATCCGGTTTTTTTTTCTCCAGTGTACTGGAATGGAATCTTCGCTACCGTTTCATCCAAAATTTAAATTTCATCAAATCAAATCAAAGAGCGGATTTCCAATGAATCAATGTTTATTATTCTGAAACACACACAAAAAACAAACAAAAAAAAATTTTAGGAAAAAATTGGAAAACACCTTTATGTATTCAACAAATAATATTAATTAAGCGAGTGAAGCGAGCGTTTCCATTTTACTCTGCCGGAAAAATTAGCCCACTGGTTTTGTTTGTTTTTTTTTTTTTTTTTTTTTTTTTTTTTTTGTTTGTATGTCACGCTATTACGTTCGAACGGAGGCTCGGATCGAATTAAAATTTTTGGGACCATCCGCAAGCTTCGTTCTCGATTAAATTTGCCATAAGTTTTTGTGGCAAATCGTTTAAAAGTTAAAAAGTTACATTAAACTTAATCGAACTTTTTTTTCAAACTAAACGGGGACAAAATCTGAGATAGCCAATCATTTAGAATGTCCGTCCGGTCACGAATATGTTAAATTTTTTTTTGATCCGATAAGTAGTGTAGATGGAATTACATAAAAACAAAAGTAACGTTGCCATGGCAACGAAAAGACGGGGCGAAGTTTCTAATGCACTGCCACCTAGAAGTAATCAAAATACTTTTGAGGAAGCAGTCTATTATTTGTCACCAAAGAGTTTAAATAGTTTTCCCAAAGATTCAAGGTCCTCTAGATGGCGGTGGATTTTATCCACAAAGTAAAGTTTAACCACACGGGTTTATAGTAGAGGAGCAAGAGTATGATTTTTTTTTCCCGTGCATCTTTTCGTGGAAGAGTTTTGCGGTAAGTTGTATTCTATTAGGTAGTAGGATACAAGTTTTTTGCACTTTCCTTGCAGGCCATGCTATGCTGCAGGGGGCGTCGGGGGCGTCGCGACGCCCTTACAACCGTTTTTTAAGAGGGTTTATTTTTATCTCGTGTGCCTTTTGTGATAGAGTGTTGCGGTAAACTTTTATTTTGTTTAAGTAAGAGCAAAAAATTTTTTTGCACCTATTTTGCAGGTCCGGGAAATGCTTGAAAGGGCGTCGGGAGCGTCGCGACGCCCTATAACGTTTTTTAAGAGGAATTATTTTTTATCTCATGTGCCTTTCGTGATAGAGTATTGCGGTAAACTGTATTCTATTAAGTAATGACATACAAGGTTTTTTCACCAACCTTGCAGGTCCTGGCACGCTTCAGAGGGCGTCGGGGGCGTCACGACGCCCTATAACGCTTTTTTAAAGAGGGATTATTTTTTATCGCATGTGCCTTTTGTGATACAGTATTGCGGTGAATTGTATTCTATTAAGTAATAGCATACAAGTTTTTAGAACCTACCTTGCAGCTCCTGGTAGGTTAAGAGGGGGGGGGGCGTCGCGACGCCCTTTAACGGTGATAAAGATGCTTGATTTTTTATCACGTGTCCCTTTTCCCGTGATAGATTTATTGCGGTAAACTGATTCATTTAAGTAATATCATTCAAGTCTTTTGAACCTACCTTCCCGGTCCTGGTACGATTCAGAGGGCGTCGGGGGCGTCGCGACGCCCTATCCTTTTTGTAGAGTGATGTTTTTTTTATCTCTTTGTACCTTTCATGATAGAGTATTGCGGTAAACTATATTCTATTAAGTAATAGCAATCAGTTTTTTTGAACCTACTTTGCAGGTCCTGGTACGCTTAAAAAGGGCGTCGGGGACGTCGCGACGCCCTATAATGGTTTTTTTATAATAAAGATTATTTTTTTATCTCGTGTGCTTTCATGATAGAGTATTTCGGTAAACTAAAATTCTATTAAGTAATAGCATACAAGTTTTTAGAACCTACTTGCATTTTCCGGGTATGTTTGAAAGGGCGTCGGGGGGGGTCGCGACGCCCTAAAAGGGTTTTTCTGAAAAGAGTAATGAATTTTTATCTCGTTTACCTTTCGTGCTAAATGTTGCGGTGAATTGTTTTCTATTAAGTAATAGCATAAAAGTTTTTAGAACCTACCTTGCAGGTCTTGGCACGCTTCAGAGGGCGTCGGGGCGTCACGACGCCCTAAAACGTTTGATAAAGATGCTTGATTTTTTATCTTCGTGTACCTTTCGTGATAGAGTATTGCGGTAATCTGTATTCTATTAAGTAATAGTTTAAGTTTTTTTTATCACCTTCCTTGCTGGTCTTAGTTTGCTGCAAGGACTCTTAAAAATCACTCTTAAAAACGTTATACGGCGACGCGACGCCCCGACCCCTTTCTGAAGCGTACCAGGACCTGCAAGGTAGATGCAAAAAACTTGAATGATATTACTTAATTGAATACAGTTTCCCGCAATACTCTATCACGAAAGGTACACGTGATAAAAATCAGCATCTTTTTCATCGTTAAATGGCGTCGCGACGCCCCCGACGCCCTCTGAAGCGTACCAGGACCTGCAAAGTAATGCAAAAAACTTAAATGATATTACTTAATTGAATACAGTTTACCGCAATACTCTATCACGAAAGGTACACGAGATAAAAAAACATCACCCCTAAAAAACGTGATAGGGCGTCGCGACGCCCCCGACGCCCTCTGAATCGTACCAGGACCTCAAGGTAGGTTCAAAAGACTTGAATGATATAACTTAAATGAAACAGTTTACCGCAATACTCTATCACGAAAGCACACTTGATAAAAAATTCAAGCATCTTTATCAACGTTAAAGGGCGTCGCGACGCCCCCCACGCCCTCTTAAACCTACCAGGACCTGCAAAGTAGGTTTTCTAAAACTTGTATGCTATTACTTAATAAAATTTACAATTCACCGCAATACTGTATCAAAAAAGGCACATGCGATAAAAAAATAATTCCCTCTTTAAAAAGCGTTATAGGGCGCCGTGACGCCCCCGACGCCCTCTGAAGCGTGCCAAGACCTGCAAGGTGGGTTTGCTAAAAACTTGTATGCTATTTCTTTAATAGAATACAATTCACCGCAACACTCTAGCACGAAAGGTACACGAGATAAAAATTTTCATTCCTCTTTTCAGAAAACCGTTTTAGGGCGTCGCGACGCCCCCGACGCCCCTGAAGCGTGCCAGGACCTGCAAGGTTGGTGAAAAACCTTGTATGTCATTACTTAATAGAATACCAGTTTTACCGCAATACTCTATCACGAAAGGCACATGAGATAAAAAATAATTCCTCTTAAAAAACGTTATAGGGCGTCGCGACGCTCCGACGCCCTTTCAAGCATACCAGACCTCAAAATAGGTGAAAAAAATTTGTTTGCTCTTACTTAACAAAATATATTTTACCGCAACACTCTATCACAAAAGGCACACGAGATAAAAATCATCCCTTTTAAAAAAAAACGTGTAAGGGCGTCGCGACGCCCCCGACGCCCTCTGCAGCATAGCATGGCCTGCAAGGAAAGTGCAAAAAACTTGTACCCTACTACCTAATAGAATACAACTTACCGCAAAACTCTTCCACGAAAGATGCACGGGAAATAAAATCATACCTCTTGCTCCTCTACTATAAACCCCGTGTGTTAAACTTTACTTTGTGGATAAATCCCCGCCATCTAGAGGACCTTGAATCTTTGGGAAAACTATTTAAACCTCTTTGGTGACAAATAATAGACTGCTTCCTCCAAAAATATTTTGATTACTTCTAGGTGGCAGTGCATTTGAAACTTTTGCGCGTCTTTTCGTTGGGCCCTGGCAACGTTACTTTTGTTTTTATGTAATTTCCATCTACACTACTTATCGGATCAAAAGAAAATTACATATTCGTGACCGGGGCGGACATTCTAAATGATTTGGCTATCTCAGATTTTGTCCCCGTTTAGTTTGAAAAAAAGTTCGATTAAGTTTAATGGGAACTTTTTAACTTTTTAAACGATTTTGCCACAAAACGTATGGCATTCAATCGAGAACGAACTTGCGGATGGTCAAAATTTCAATTCGATCCGAGCCTCCGTTCGAACGTAATAGCGTGACATACAAACCAAACAAACAAAAAAAAAAAAAAAAAAAACAAAACCAGTTTACTAATTTTTCCGGCAGAGTAAAATGGAAACGCTCGCTTCACTCGCTTAATTAATATTATTTGTTGAATACATAAAGGGTTTTCCAATTTTTGCCTAAATTGTTTTTTTTTTGTTTTTTTGTGTGTTTCAGAATAATAAACATTGATCATTGGAAATCCGCTCTTTTGATTTGATTTGATGAATTAACTTTTGGATGAGCGTAGCGAAGATTCCTTCCAGTACACTGGAGAAAAAAATCCGGATTTTTTTTTTTTCTGTATTATTGTGTGTTTGTCAGTACGATTCTGGCTAAACCGATACTCCAATTGCAATGAAATTTTCATGGCCTGCAAGGAAAGTGCAAAAAACTTGTATCCTACTACCTAATAGAATACAACTTACCGCAAAACTCTTCCACGAAAGATGCACGGGATACCTGTTGCCCCCCTACTATTACCCAAATACCTTGGCAATAATAAATAATATTGGAAACATGGCCCTGTGGACACTGAACGTCGCAAATTTTAAAATTAAAAAAAAATGTGCAATGTGGGTCTAGCTATAGCACGTGCTCGCTTATCAACGCGTCCAACTGAGCGTTTCCTAGTAAAAAATAATAACCAGGAAAACGCTTAAGTCCCGCAGCGTTGTTGGATGAGCGTAATTTGTGCATTGAGCTGCCATGATTGTGTTATGCAGATTTTCTGTTGTTCTGTGATAAAATCATTACTAAGTTGAAGATTTTTTTAAATTAATTTAAAATAAATAAAAAATAAACTTCAATTTTTAATTTTTTTAATTAATCGTAATTTAAAAAAAGTAAAAAATCGTAACATTGCGATTTTCATAAGAAATAATTATTCGATTGCGCTCAAATTTCACACGAATATATAAATTCATAAAATTAAGGATCCGTGAAAAAATTATTACAATCGGTTAAAGCATAGGTGTTATAAGTCAAAGAATTGTTTAGAAAAAGGAAAAAACCCGTATAATTTCGATGTTAATGAGAAATAATTTTTCGATTGCGCTCAAATTTCACACGAATATCTTAATTCATAAAATTATCGTTCTGTGAAAAACTTATTACAATCGAATAAAGCATGTTGGTGTTATAAGTCGAAGAAATTTAAAAAAAAAATCGAAAAAAAACGTAAAATTGCGATTTTCGTGAGAAATAATTTTTCGATTGCGCTCAAAAACGTGGCAGTTCTAAGTTCAGAGATTTCAAAGGTATCCAGTAAATTTCATTGCAATTGGAGTATCGGTTTAGCCGGAATCGTGCTGACAAACACACAATGATACAGAAAAAAAAACATTCAAACAAAAAAACATTCTGGATTTTTTCTCCAGTGTAGTGAAATGGAATCTTCGCTTCGCTCATCCAATTTTAATAATAATTAAGCGAGCGAAGCGAGCGTTTCCATTTAACTCTGCCGGAAAAAAACGGTCACTGGTCTTGTTTTATTTTAGTTTTATTTTGTTTTCTTGTTTTTTGTTTTTTTGTTTGTTTGTATGTCTCGCCATAACGTTCGAACGGAGGCTCGGATCGAGTTGAAATTTGGACCATCCGCAAGCTTTGTTCCCAATTGAATGCCATTAGTTTTGTGGCAAAATCGTTCAAAAGTTAAAAAGTTACATCAAAGTTAATCGAAAGTTGTTTTTTCAAACTAATCGGCGACAAAATCTGAGGTGGCAAAATCATTAAAATGTCCGTCCGGTAACGAATATGTTAATTTTATTTTGATACGATAAGTAGTGTAGATGAAATTACATTATAACAAAAGTAACGTAACCTTTGGCAACGAAAACTTGCACGAGGTTCGCACTATGCACTGCCACCTAGAAGTAATCAAAATACTATCGAGGAAGCAGTCTATTATTTGTTACGTTTTCCCAAAGAAATGATGTCAAGGTCCTTTAGATGGCGGTGGATTTTTTCCACAAATCTAGGTGCCCGTTAGGGCGCCGCAGCCAAGCCGCGGTGCGCTACACACTCAAGCACCTTATACACCAAGCAGAGTTGGGGTGATTTCGAGGTGTTACCCAGCCGTCATGTAACGTGATGTGAACTTGAAAACTATCACAATCGAGGGGATTTAGGTACCTGACAACACATGCCTATTTTATTGGGGTACGACCATTCCTTCTTGGTGAAAAAATGTCTTCAAACATGCTCAAAATCACTTTAAGGATGTTAGCTACTGCTAGCTACTGCTAACATCTAATACGTCGGCCCGCGATTCTGACCAGACGGGTGGGGCTACAATGTTCATATTTTACATGGACATTAAGGTTATAGAATGATAGTCTCTTTTGAAAAAAAAAGTTGAAAAAGTTTGTTGGAAGGCTTCCAAATAAAGTTTTAAATAAGCCTTAAACACTTGGCATATAATCAACAAGTAACCATAGTTACTTGACACTTGTTGACGGTATAAGCAGAGTTAGGCGGGAAAGTGCGATACGTAAACAATGGCGGACATTTAAAATTTTCTTCTTTGTGTGGAACGAGAAAAGGTGTCATTATACTCTCATAAAACAAATCAGAAACCGTCCCTGGCCTAGGCCCAGATGTAGAAAATTATTTATAATACAACAGTGTAGGTCTAAAGTTCCATTTGGCTATAGGACTAGTAAAATTCATACTTACATTACATGTTTGACAAGCCTAGCCAACCTATGCCAGCACAACATTGTTTTGATATGAACTTGCTCAAACTGTTTGTTTACATAATTGCAACAATCAAATCATTTCATACAACTTGTCTTTCGATTGGCCCGCGTTTATGAAGGCACTGCCATCTAGAATAAATATAGAACTTTTTCGAGCTCTTTGCTATACGCAAATCTTTTTAAAGTGTTTGGATTTCGTGATACTCTTTCAACCATAGGGTTTAATATCAATGCTTTCAACTCACAACCCATGACGTTTTCCACGATACCGTTCAAGAATACCAATTCCTTCGAAAACGAAAACGACTTCGTTTTCAAATTGCGTTTTTCAACTCATCTCCCACGACTCAAGAATTGGGGTCCAGTCCTTATACCGTCGTTATACCATGGTTATACCACTATACCCAGGATGTACATGAATCCGGTTCTAGATATTTTACATCCTATATTGTTACTGCTAATACCATAGAATTTAAATCAACTTTGATAAAAATATTATATTTTAGCAAATAATTTTGTAATGGAACTTGAAAAAGTAATGAGATCACACACATAACAAAAACTTGTAGAAATACAGCCAAACCTTACACACTCAAAAGGAATGAGATCTAAAAAAAGGGCCAAGCTCATCTACCCTTCCACATAAACGTACAGTGTCCCATAACAGCATCCTCGAAAAGCTTGGCAAAATAGAATTTGCATGTTTACGTTTAAATTAATTACAAAAAAAAAGAACTTTGATAAACTATTACGTTAATTAATAATCGCAAATTCTATTTTGAAAAGCTTTTCGAGGATGCTGTTATGGGACACTGTACGTTTATGTGGAAGGGTAGATGAGCTTGGCCCTTTTTTTAGATCTCATTCCTTTTGAGTGTGTAAGGTTTGGCTGTATTTCTACAAGTTTTTGTTATGTGTGTGTTAAAGGTTTACCCAAATAGGCCTACCTTGGCAATAATAAATAATATTGGAAACATGGCCCCGTGGACAGCGAACGTCGCAAATTTTACAATTTTAATAAATTGCAATGTGGGTCTAGCTATAGCACGTGCTCGCTTATCAACGCGTCCAACAGAGCCTTTCCTAGTAATAATGATAATAATAATAATATAAATAATAATAATAATAATAATAATAATAATAATAATAATAATAATAATAATAATAATAATATAATAACAATAATAATAATAATAATTAAAGTAATATTGTAAAACATACATGCTTCACCCCCCCCCCAACCCACTCCACCAACCTTCTTTTCCAACGTTGGGGCATGCCAACCGAAGAAGTAGGGCCTACCAGTTATCGTATGAAGGCGATGACCGCAGACTGCGGCTACGAAGAAATAAAATCTAAGGAATGAGCTCGCACACTTTAAAACTCTTATCATGTTGATGACATTGAAACAATGAAGTATCCCTATCTTCTGTGCCATACTTTTAGTTAAAAGTGATGTCAGGTTTAAGGCACTTGGTGATTGAGGGCCAATAGGCCGACTAATACTAGGAAAACGCTAAAGTCCCGTCGCGTTGTTGAGTGAGCACCGGTACGTGTAACAACGACCCAAGTACGACATTCCCATAATGTTACATACCAATAAGTCTTAAAGGTCTTAACCGATTTAGCAGAAAATTTGTAAAATAGGAGAGAATGTTGTACTTAATGACCCTGCAAAATTTCATAACGATCGGGAAAATTTTTTTTTAATTTTTTATCTTTTATAACCATGCAACGATCAGATTTTGTTCAAAACTATACAGCAACCCCCCTAGGTGGTATGTACATGTGTGAAAATTTTTCAGGACAACCAGAAAAACGGTGCGACCTGTATCAAAGAAGTAACAAAAAAAAAAAAAAAAAAAAACAGACATTCGAGCCATAGAGTCAAGTGGAGACGCTCGCTTTGCTCGCTCAATCAATGGGAGGGCTAGGGACTACGCCTTGCACAAAGCCTAGACATTAGCACTTATAGGCCTAAACTGAAAACATAGTTTGTAAGATTAGGCCTACAGGGCCCAGCACCAGGATATGGCAGCAAGTAATGTAGCATATGGCTGACATATGTAACAACAACAACAACAACAACAACAGTAGTCGTGTCCCATTGATCTTGTGTGGCTGGTGTGTATCAGGTCTTGTTGTTGATGGCTGTGAAGCCAAGCTGTCTGACATAAACTGAATAAATGTTTAATACAAATTAACAAGTGTATCACTTATTAAGAACCAACATAAATTTTATTCCAAAAACGAATCAACATGGTGTCAGAAGTGGAAGACAAGAGCAGACAGTGAGTTTCTAGATATAAAGTCCAGAAATGTGAAGATTGTGTTGCACGCATTTTGTAGGTATAGTCTGGCGTGGATGTGAATCATTGTGCATTTTTATAGAGGTCCAAATTTTTTTATGCGTGTACTTCAACCCCAAATAGTCATTTTTAGACCGGGACCCATTCGTCTCGCCTCTAATTAAGCTATGGCGGCCATCTTTAAAGATGGCGCCAAAGTGAAATAAGACTACCTTATTTCGAAGGAATCTTGGCATGTGGAACCACTTTTTCCATTAAATTGACCATGGGAACTCGAATATGGCATCAGAATTAGAATTTTGTGAATTTCCCGGGGCAGTAAATTGCAAATTTTACAACTTTAACCCAATTTTGATACAAAATTTCACTTTTTTTCTACGACAGCCGAGTTGACTGTAATAGCATGCATAGAGTTCAAAAAAAAATTAAGCGTATACGGGACACCCCAATAGTCGTTTTGACCGGGACCCTATTCGTCTCGCCTTTAAATTTAGCTATGGCGGCCATCTTTAAAGTGGCGCCAAAGTGTAATATGATTTCCCCACATTTCGAAGGAATCTTGCCATGTGCAACCACTTGTTCCATTAAATCGACCATGAGAAACTCAAATATTGGCATCAGAATGAGAATTTTGTGAATTTCGAGGCAGTAAATTGCAAATTTTACAAATTTTAAGCCAATTTTGTTACAAAATTTCACGGGTTTTTCTACGACAGCCGAGCTGACTGAAAGAACATGCATAGAGACCACATTTTTTTTATGCGTGTACTAGACACCCCAATAGTCAGTTTTAGACCGGGACCCCATTCGACTCTTAATCCTTTTTATTTATGGCGTCCATCTTTAAAGATGGCGTCTATAGTGTAATAAGACTTCCACATTTTGACAGATGTTTTGCATGT
This sequence comes from Sweltsa coloradensis, assembly GCA_024449915.1. Taxonomy (NCBI): domain Eukaryota; kingdom Metazoa; phylum Arthropoda; class Insecta; order Plecoptera; family Chloroperlidae; genus Sweltsa; species Sweltsa coloradensis. The sequence goes on from JAMZAV010006328.1 coordinate 44,646, forward strand.
GGCACCACTTTTTCCAATAAATCGACCTTTGGGGAAGTCAAATATGACAGTAAAGTTATTATTCCGTGGATTTTGAGGCCGAAAATTGCGAGTTTTACATTTTTTGGGCAATTTTGTTACAAAATATCACTGTTCCATTTTTAAAAAGATGGCCCCCCATAGGTAAAAGGATTGAGAGCCGAATAGCTCCCGGCCTTAAACTGACTATTGGGGTGTCTAGTAACACGCATAAAAAAATATGGTCTCTATACATGTTATTACAGTCAACTCGGCTGTCGTAGAAATCAGTGAAATTAGAAAAAAATGCCTTAAAATGTGTAAAATTTGCAATTTACGGCCTCGAAATTTTCGAAATTCTAATTCTGATGCCATATTTGAGTTCCCCGTGGTCGATTTAATGGGAAAAGTGGTGCCACATGCCAAGATTGCTTCGAAAAGGGTAGTCTTATTACACTTTGGGGGCCATCTTTTAAAGATGCCGCCCTAGCTAAATTAGTGGCGAGACAAATGGGGTCCCGGTCTAATAGTGACTATTTGGGGTTGAAGTACACGCATAAAAAAAATTTCATCTCTATACATGTTATTACAGTCAATTTGGCTATTGTAGGATCTATAGTAATATTTTTAACAAAATGCCTTAAAATGTGTAAAATTTGAATTTACAGCATAAAAATCCCAAGTTTTACTAATTCTACCTGCCATATTTGAGTTTATGATGCCCATTTAATACTAAAATGGTGCCACATGCCAAGATTCCGTCAAAATGTGGTAGCCTTATTACACTATAGACGCCTTCTTTAAAGATAGACGCCATAAGTAAATGGATTAAAAGTCGAATGGGGTCCACGGTCTAAAACTGACTATTGGGGTGTTTAGTAACACACTAAAAAAAATGTGGTCTCTATGCATGATCTACCAGTCAACTCGGCTATCGTAGAAACCAGTGAAATTTCGTAACAAAATTGGCTTAAAATTTGTAAAATTTGCAATTTACTGCTCGAATTCAAAAAATTCTAATTATGATGCTATAATTTTTGAGTTCCCCATGGTCGATTTAATGGAAAAGTGGTTCCACATGCCAAGATTCCTTCGAAATGATGGAGTCTTATTACACTTTGGCGCCATCTTTTAAAAATGGCCGCGATAGCTAAATTTGTGCGAGACGAATGGGGTCCCGGTCTGAAAAAGACTATTTGGGGTTGAAGTACACGCATAAAAAATCTGGACCTTATATAAAATGCACAATTGGTACTAATGGTGTAACATGGAAGTCGACTAGTAGCCCCTAGCCTAGCCAGGACCGCGTGCATTTCGTCACGAAAAATGGGGGAGCAAGGGGTAAATGCTCAAGTTATTAATGTTTAGGCGTCAGAATACATAAACCATCGCAAGAACTTAGTCTAAGTGGTAATGTGTCGGAAAACTGGCGCAGGTGGAAGCAGAAATTCCTAATCTACATGAAGGCAACCAAAGCCTATAAAGACACACAAGAAGAGAAGGTTGCAACGTTTTTTAAGTCTTTTGGGTGACGAAGGCCTAGAAGCCTTTAATACTTTAATTTTGGATGGGGATGAAGTCACCTTGATAAGTGTTAGCATTCGAAAAATACTGTACCCGAGAAAAATGAAGTTTTTTGAGCGGTTCAATTTTTCAAATCAAAGCAGAAGGAGGGACAAAGTGTAGACCATTTCATAACAAAAATTAAAAAATGCGGCCTCACAGTGTGAGTTTAATACTGGGGTAATCAAACAGAGAAGCTAATTCGTGACCGGGAAACGTGCTGGAATTCGAGATGAGCGTCTTCAGGAGAGACTACTTGGTGAACCTAACCTAACATTAGTGCGAGCGTCAGACTTGTGCAGGTCATCTGAAGAAAGCAAAACTACAGCAAGAGAAATTCAAAAAAAGAAAGCATCTCCGTTAACGCAGAAAATAAAAAAATTCCAATTTAAAACCCAAACGGTCTAGGCTACTTCAAAGCCCGCCCCCAGAAACTGGTCGTATTGTGAAAAAAATGTGCTTATCTCATAAAGAGGAAATGCCCAGCTTCGGCAAAACTTGTCAAAGTGCGGCCCAACAAAAACTTTCGCTAAGGGGTGCAAACAGGGGGCAGACCACCGAAAAACAAGGGCAGACAGGTGCACACCGTTTAAGAGCATCAAAAATTCGGGAAAAGTCGGAAGGGGAAGAAGATGCCCAAAAAAACCAAGTAGGCCCATGTTATGTCTTTAATTCTAGCTGTCTGGCGAAAGGGGCCCAGCTAGGAAAACTATTAGGAGCAAAGGAAACCTTGGGATAAATCATGACAATTGTTATATGGAGCCATTTCAGAAGTTCCCTTTATTTAAACCACCGCCTTGTCGTGGGGACATCCCAGAATGGGTGCTAAATTTAAACGACAAAGCAATCCTCCCCACGAAAAAAAAAAAAGAAAGTTCATAGGTATTGTAGAGAAGTAACAATTATGAATATAACAAGGGCACACTAGGTAGCCAAGGCTGCCATTAAATAACTTCTAAAGGAAGAGTTTAAATAATATATAAGTAGATGAAAGAGATACAATATGGTAGTAAGTCTCCAATAGAATAATTTTTTAAAACACCAGATTTTTAATGTGGTAAGATAATCAAATTGGATGCCCCCGAAGCAAAGACTCATTTCACTGACCCCCCAAAAAAAATTTAGGCCGGTTGTTTTTTTTTTTTTTTTTTTTTTCCCGTTTTTTTCGCAGATTCCGGAAAACGGCATAGGGCATCTTGAAAAAATTAAAGGGGTTTTTTCGAAATTCGAACAAAGGGTGTGTCTGAAAATTATTAAAATCTGGGTCCGGTCCAGGTTAGGTAAAAATTTAAACCCACGTCTAAAAAAACGTAGTTAGGTACTGTTTATCTGTCGATGGCGTGTAAATTACTGTCTGAAAGTCAAGCTAGGTCCTTTTTGGCCCAAGTCGAAAAATAGATCGGCAATCGAAAGTGTACACTCGTTTTAGGTCCGATTCAAAATGGCCGCCCGCGAAAACGAGAGAAAAAAATAAAGAATGATTGTTAAATAAAGGAAAAACATTTAGGTTTTGTTTTTTTTTTACACGTTTTTAAATTTGGGTTTTACTAATGTACAATACTTTTAAATAAACAAATACTTTCCCAAAAGGACTATCAAATGCCACCTAACCTAACTTTAGGTAGTGTTGACTTTGCCCGGCAGGCAGCTCTACTGTAGACAATAGCACTTTAACATTGAGTTGGACTTGGACCTACCCCTGGACTTGGCCATAATCGACACACCCTTAGACGGCCACGTTTTTTTTGGGGACATCGAAGAAAATTTCTCATGAAAATCGCATTTTAAGATTTTTTCTCGATTTTTAGTGCGATTTTTTGAGACTTTGGGGGCCCATTCGACCAAACGGTTTTTAAAGGCTACAATTTTATATTTTATTGGACATTATGGGAATGGGATGTATTGCTTTCTGAAAGAAAAAAATGAAAAAGTTAGCCAGAATCTATAGAAATAAAGCTTTTAATTTAATATAAGTTTTTCGACTTTTTGTGCGATATTTGAGTGCCATTTGGGCCAATTCTGACCAAACGGTTAGGCTACAATGTTCATATTTCATATGACATTGAGGTAATGGTGATGTATTGCTTTCTGAAAGAAAAAGTTGAAAAGTTAGACAGAATCTATAGAAATAAAGCTTTTAATATAAGTTTTTTGACTTTTAGTGCGATATTTTCGTGCCATTTGGGCCAATTCTGACCAAACGGGTGGGCCTTCAACGTTCATATTATACATGGACATTAGGTTATGGTGATGTAGTACCTTTTAAAAGAAAAAGTTGAAAAACTTAGCAAGAATCCTAGAAATAAAGCTTTTAATATAAGTTTTTACGGTAAATAATACCAATTGACAGGTAACAAAAGAAATTTGACAACAATCACTTACAATGCGTAGGTAGCAAAACAAAGCACTTGCAAAAGTAAAGATATCCCACGGAAACTAAAAACTTAAAAAGCTCATCCATCAACGCGCGGGACTTTAGCGTTTTCCTAGTTATTAAAATTGCAAATATTGTAGTCAAGCACACAATTAAATTTAACTTAAACTAACAGATTAATAGTGGTACAATAAGACAATAAGGGAGCCTACTCTCTTGTAGCTGAATTAAAATTTAAACTTGAGATGATGTAGCGCGAATTACACAGTCCCGGAGACGTGCCGGTGGTCGTCGGTCTCGCGCAGGATTTCGCCGCTCTTGGGGATCGTCAGGAGCGTCCACTTGGCGCTGTCTTGGAGACCGCCAGGAACGTCCACTTGGCGCTGCTCTTGGAAAACGCCAGGAACGTCCACTGGCGCTGTTCTTGGGGCTCGCCGTCTCCATCAGACAGTGGGTCTGTACTTGAATTATTGGGGACATGGTAATCTGTCCAATTGTCATGGCGTTGATGGGAGTTACCCTTGGCTCAACAAACTTCTTCAGAAATGAAGTATTTCTGGTGATTGTCTGATAGCCACGTTGAGCAGTCACCTGACTTCCACTGATTTTCTTGATGGTGAAGGGCTGGGGATCATAAGATGTACTCAGTTTGTTTTTCTTTGCCGGTCGGCACAGCACCTTATCGCCAACGCTGAACGAGTAGGCCAAGTGTTTCTTTTTGTATTTGCCCAGTCGCAGGATGATTGTTTTTTACGTTTATCGTGTTGCCTCAGTTCTTCTTCGTTGTCATCACATTCTAAGTTGGCCGGGGTAGATGGAAGAGTAGTCCGCATTTTAATACCGAAGAGCAGTTGGAATGGCGAGCACCCCGTTGTGGAATGAGGAGTGGCTCGGTAGTTCATGAGGGCAGAATCCAACTCGGTTCTTAAATTCTTGCCTTCCATGAAGGCAGCGAGTACTGTTTTTCTTAGTGAAGCTACTGAACGTTCGGCTAATCCGTTCGCTTCCGGCCACAGTGGCGTCACCTTGTGGTGTCGGAAACCCATTTCTTTTGAGAAGTCAGCGAATTCCCCTCCGTTGAAGGGGGGTCCGTTGTCAGACTTGACTTGAATTACTGTGCCGAATTGGCTGAAGAGACGCCGTAGGACAGGAATGACATGGCGAGCGCTGGTAGATGGAACGATTTCGGCAAAAGGGAATCTGGAATATTCGTCAGTTAGAACGAGTATGTATTTTCCATCAGGATAGGGCCCGTCGAAGTCCATTACCACGTTCTGCCAGGGTCCAGCTGGGAGTTCCGTAGGCAGCACGGGGTCTCGGCATGTCTTAGGTTTTGATATAGCTTGGCACGGAATACATGACCTGACGGCTGCTTCCACTTTTTGGTCAATGCCTGGGAACCAGAGCTTCTCGCGAATGAGTTGTTTTGTCTTCACTACACCTCTGTGTCCTTGATTAGCCAAACATACAGCCGTGTCTTGGAGAGAAGTTGGTAGTACTAGTCTCGAACCTCGGAGGACAACTCCGTTAGCCGTCGCGAGTTCTTCCTTCACCCTATGGTAGGGAGTTAGATCTCGATGAGTCCACGTTTTCTTCGAATTTGTGAGTAATGCAGAGATGAGCAGTTGCAGGGTTTCGTCCTTGGCTGTTTCCCCGCTGCTACTTCTTCTAGGGACATTGCCACAGGCAGGATTGGGTGGTCATGAAGACTGCATACTCTTCAGGGATCCTGTGAACGTGTTTGCTTGAGCCAACATAAGGTAGTGGATCCGGGAAATGTAATCGGAGGGGTTATCTTGCCGCTTTGATGAACGGCGTGGAACTTGTAGAGTTGGGTGCGAAGCAGCATGCGTTCAATTCGCGCAGAAGGAAAAGCCCGGGATTGGAGAAGAATGTTAACAGGGGTTTATGGTCGGTGTGTAGGGTGAAGGTGGGGCATATAGATAAAGATGAAAGTGTTCCATTCCATACACAGCCGATAGCATTTCCTTTTCTATTTGAGAATATCGTTCTTCGACCGAGGTAAGGGCTCGGCTAGCATAACCTACTACCTTGACTGTTTCTCCATCTTGCTGCGACAAGATTGCACCCAAGCCGTAGGCCCGCATCGACAGGATGCGCTCTTGATGTATCGTAGTACGCCAGCGCGTGAGATGTGGTTACTGGGTCTTTACTGTCTTAAACGCATTGTCATGAACCTCTGTCCACACCCATTCGTTGTTGTTCTCGGTAAGTTTCCGAAGAGGTTTTGTGATCGACGCAAGACTGGGATGAATCGCCCACAATAGTTTAGCATACCTAACAGACTGCGTACTTCTTTAGCATTTGTAGGAGTCTCAAGATTGGCCACAGCAGCAACTTTGTCTGGATCAACCCTCAGACCATCCTTGGTGAAAATGTAACCAAAGAATTTTAGTTGTGACTGGCCGAATTGACACTTTTTACCATTTAAAGTGAGTTTTTTTGCTTGAAGACGACGCAGTACTGTGTGGAGAGCTTGATCGTGTTCTTCTTTAGTGGTACCATACACGAGAATGTCATCGCTTATATTCAGAACCCCAGGTATGTTGCTGAGAACTTGGCGTATGGTATCTTGGAAGATTTCCGTGGCAGATGATATTCCAAAATTTAGCCTTTTTAACCTCCTTAGGCCTAAATGGGTCGTGAAGGTTGTGATGGATCGAGACTCTGCATCCAATCCAACTGATGGTATCCACAGTTCAAGTCCAGCTTCGAAAAGTAGGCCGCACATTGAGGGACGAAACCAATCTCTTCTATGGTAGGTGTAGAGTAACAACCATATTGGATAGTGATGCCCTGGGCAGTTCATCAGACGTCTGGGTGACGTCCGGGTTGGCATGAAGGTCTCTGTCTAGATACCATGTAGCTCACTCACATCTTGTGTATTCATATGTGTTTCTAAATAATAAATAGCATCACAAACTACTACACCTGTTGATCTTAATGCATGGTGGCAGCGGTATTGAACAAGGTATGAAAACACTGTTCATATTAATCTATTTATCACGAAGTAAGTGCATAATTAGAAGCTAACCTCAAAGGAGGCACGAGCTGAAACATGCCCAAGACCAACGTGAAGGTAGCACCGGCGGCGGGAACCAAAGTGAAGTTAGCACCGGCGGCGGGAACCAGCGTGAAGGTAGCACCGGTGGCGGGAACCAGAGTGAAGTAAGCACTAGAAGCCAACAGGCATACCAACTTCAACCACCTACAAATTTTGACTTCTCAGATCCACCTTCCTGGCCAAATGGATTAGGTTTGACAGATTTCGAATTCTTCAGGGCTTTCAACTGAGCCTAGTGATAAGCAAGTTCATAACTTGATTTATTGTATGGGCGATGAGGCAGAAGATATACTCCTGTCCATTCAAACTCAGTCTTGAGCAAGAACAGGACTACTCCCTTGTCGTGGACAAATTTGATTCTTACTTTGTCAAAAGGAGAAATGTCATATTTGAACGTGCTAAATTTCATAAGCGCATACAAAAGAAGGGAATCTGTTGCATCATTTATAACTGCTTTGTATACACTGGTGAAACATTGTGGTTATGGTGCCCTTCAAGACGAGTTAATTAGAGATAGGTTTAGTAGTTGGCCTACGTGATTTAAAATTATCAGAAACACTACAGATGGATCCTGATCTGACTCTTCAAAGGCTATTGATAAAGCAAGAAGCAGCGAAGAAATCAAAGGCCAGCAAAAAGTGCTGCGATCTTTGGAAAGGGTACACATGTTGACGCAGTTCGAACTAACTGGGAAAAACCCAAAAACACCCAACCCAGGGTGCAACGACGTCCAAGAAACAAGGAGCAAACAAATAAAAAACAAGCACGTGACAAGTAGTCCTAGATATCCTTGCTCAAATGGTGAGGCAAGCGAGCGGTTAAAACTGTCAAGAGCATTTTGAAAAAGTCTGCTGACCCATATTTGGGACTTTTGTCGTACCGTAGCAGTCCACTTGAAAGCGGATACAGTCCAGCAGAGTTGCTGATGGGCCGCAAGCTTAGAACAACCCTACCCACAGCTTCAGAAAATCTCCTCCCTAACAGAAAACTAGATAAACTGTTCAGGGAAAAGATGTGGTTAGTAAAGCCAAGCAGAAAATAACTACGACAGGCGACATCGCACATTAGAGTTGAAGCCCCTCCATGTAGGAGATCCAGTCTGGGTGACAGATATGAAGCGGTACGGAGAAGTACTTGACTCTAACCATGGTCCACGTTCGTACACAATTGCAAGCCCCGAAGGAACAATCCGTAGAAAATCGTTCCCATCTACTTCCAGTGGATGCAATACCACCAGGAAATGAAGCGGAAAGTTCCCAGTTAAAGGACAACAGCCAAAACTAGGATGAAGAACCGGAACAAGTTGTGCACACTCCCGTGGCAGTGAAGATCCCTGTCACCGAAATAGCCCGTCCTCAGGTCTACACCACGAGAAGCGGAAGAGTGATAAATGCACCAAAAAATTGGACTTGTAGTTCTTTGTTTCTTATGTTATTCATGTATAACTAAGTAGGGATACATACAGTAGTTTTTAGTTATTTCTTAGCTTTATAATTACCATGTATAAGTAATCAATTTACGTTATGTATCCATAGAAAGGGAGATGTAGAGTAACAGCCTATTGGATAGTTACGCCTTGGGCAGTTCATCAGACGTCTGGGTGACGTCCGGGTTGGCATGAAGGTCTCTGTCTGGATACCATGTAGCTCACTCACATCTTGTGTATTCATATGTGTTTCTAAATAATAAATAGCATCACAAACTACTACACCTGTTGATCTTTATGCAGTAGGGGTTATGTGACGTTCCCTGAGAATCGCCTTGTTGGGATGTCTCATATCGATGCAGAGACGGATGGCATTTGGATCTCCAGACTTTGGTACCACGACTATAGGCGAAACCCATGGCGTAGGACCTTCAACCCGTTCGATAATGTCCGCATCCTCCAACCGGTTGACCTCAGCTTCGACCAATTTTCGGAGATGAAACGGAATCCTACGATGCTTTTGAGCGACGGGAGGAACGGATTTGTCTATTTGTAGATGAACTTGCTGATCGATAAGTTTTCCGACGCCAGAGAAAAGGGAAGTGAATTTCGCCTTGTAGTACTCGTCAGCTGAATTGTCCGAAGTTGAGAACGTGATTTGTATTAAACCTAGCCTCACCGATGCCCTGTAGCTTAGAAGAGGGTCAGCAGTCCCATTTATGACAATATATCGGCAAAATAGTTTTGGCCTGAATGCTTGTAGGGTGCGTTAAATTTTCTAGCCACAGATAAGCCTCTGCGCTGTTATACGGAAAATTTTAGTGCCTGTAGGTTCAAATTTTGATGTTTTTCATCTGGCTCAAGTGGCAGTGGATATTACATTGACACTTGTGCTCGTTTTCGACAATAAACTGGATGGGAGTGCCATTTACCTGACTACAACCGAAGGCAGACTTTCTTACCAGAATTCCCGGTTCGTGGTCGCAAGCGTATTGTCGAGCG
>JAMZAV010006329.1:0-37227 GCA_024449915.1 Sweltsa coloradensis
CGTTACGCGTCATTTCCCTTTTCAAACGGGTTATTGAGTAAAAAGTATTATTAAGATTCAAGGTACTAATTATTCCCATTATTGAAATTATTTCACGAAACAATGTTTTTCGCTACCATCATTTTTTTTGGGCGTTACCATTTAAAAGCAACATAGTATGCAAGCATTTTTTCGCTCCTTTTTTTCTCGAGTATTTTCTAAAGCCATTCTGTACCGTTTTCGGCTAATAGATTAAAACTTTTGAATAAAACTGGACTTTGTGTCTTGTCCAAAAACACAAAAGTAAACAACTTGCTGTACTTGTTGGGACATGGCCGATGCAAGAATTCCGCAAAAGTAGCTGAAAGTTTTTCTTTTTGTATGAAGTACGAGGTGTTTTGATCGAGTTCCGTCCCAGACGTTCACGGTTTGTAGAGGAAAAACAATCAAAGAGGGTAGAAATTTATATGTAACTTCGTATTTTATTTTCTGTACACTTTCAAATTTAAAAAAATTCATAAATATCCTCGAATGGCATTATGAGAGTATTTCCCTTACTGTTTGAGCTCATTTTAAAAAACAGTCTCTTTGAAATGGTCATCGTGTCGACCCCCCTCCACCACCGTTCTGAATGAAAGTTTAAAAAAAATATTTACTTAATTATATATTAAGTTGACCATTTAAAAACAGCCCATGGTCTTTTGCGCACCCTGTAACTTCTCGCGTAATAAGTTTTGTAAGAAGTTTCTTATTGTACTTTTGTATTGAGATTATTTTTTTTGAAGACTCGCTTGAAGGAGGTACCTAAAACCCAAAGATGGCGATGCGCACAGGGTTGATCACGTAGAAGGATGGCTACCCGAGTAGTGACCTTCGGGGGTGGCTTGACGACCGCTCCGCCCAACCACGGATCTTGTGTACCCCTGGGAATCCCGGCTTCACTCACATGCCCCCGACATTCATGGAAAACCCTCATAAGGTTGGCGTACCTGGTGGATAGTTTTTCCCCCCCCGGAAAAGGAAATACCGCCGGAACAAGCGAAACGTTGAAGGAAACTTAAGAATTATAACCTCAACGGCAAAAAACGACTAAGGTATTTCATCAAAAAGAATCCCAACCGATGTAAAATAACTCTGATTGTCTTCCATAGGCTGTAAGAGATTTTGGATTTATGAAAAGTTCAGATATTGACAAACAAGTTGACAAATGTTACCTTTTTGTTTCCCCGCGATAGAACGTTTGGCTGCTTCACCGAAAGGAAAATTCTTTTAGAAAAATTAAAACCCTTTTTTTTTTTGATTATATGGGCTTCAAGGTTGTTTAATATAATCCCCTTTTTTTCAAAAAAAAAATTTTATTAGTTTTTTCATCAGTTAGTCTATGGTATCCAAAACTGACCATGTAAAAGTTACGTTCGTCTGTCGGGCCCTGGATTAAAAAAATGCGTTTTTTTTAGCTTTCGATAAAACTAGATTTGTTACGGATTTAGACAAAAACAGATCGAAAAGTTTTCGAAAAGTTAGTGTTGTTTATGGGACTACGGAAAAGTGGGGCTCATTGGACTATTGTGAAATGGAAGGGGGACATTTCCCAAAAATGCTAACGTAATAGAATGTGAAAGGGGGTTAGACATGAATTGCCCTCCAGAAAGCTTTTGAGGTGGGGCTAGTGATCTCAGAATGTTTCGGTCACAAAACTTTGCACTTCATAATTCAATCGTTACGTTTAAAAATAAAAATAAACAAGATTAATTTTTTAAAAAAACTACGTCACAACCCCTTTTAGGTTTTATTCTCGTACCGCAAAATCTTGGTGACCCATTTTTGTTTTACATTTAGTTCCTTAATCACCTTCAATTTTCCCCTTTCTTTTAGAACTCCAGTGATTTTTTCCGTCTACACTAAGAAAAAAAATACTTTAAAACCCAAGCTAGATAGTTTAATTATTGTTTTTGTTTTTGGGGTTTTTCTTTTCACCATTCCCATAAATTTTGTTAAAAGTGATTTTGGAATGCAAATTTATCCGTTTTTTTAAGTATAAATGGATTTAAAAAAAAATGTATTTTTTGAATTTTTTTTTGCTGGGAAAAAAATACAATTTAAAATTAGCTAGGTTATGGGAAATGTGGCAATTTTCCTAGGTATTACCTGAATAAAGTTTTTTGCATTGTTTTAATAATTGTTTTATGTGATTAAATTCATTTTTCCGTTTACCAAAAACAGATTAAATAAAAAAAATAAAAAAAAAAAAGGGAGAATTAAATTTTTGGACTATACAACCCTTTAATCGGAAAATGTTAAGAATTCCTTTTTTTTGTAAAGTATTCCTTAAAGATGCGCGATTGTTTAAGAACACCTAGTTTATTTTTTTGTGAATATTATAAAGTAAGTAAAAACCGCTGAATTTATATTTTGCACAAAATCTAATTTTGATTCCGAAAACGTTAAAAGAATGTTGCTGCAGCAACATTGACAATATTATGACAATATTTTGTTGACAATATTTTAAAAAAAAAATTATATGGCCTGTGTTAAAAACCCGGGGCTTTTGTTTCAACAATTCTGGTTTGGGAAAAAAAATAAATGCCCTTAAATTTTCTAAAATATGATATGCACCAAGGTTTTTAAGTTTATTTTTCTAAAAGAGGAAAAAACTATAAGAATGGAGGGGGAAAACAATGAAACTTATTGATTTTAAAAAAATTTATCTTTAAAATTAATCGGGTAATGCATCGGGTTGTTGCGATTTTGACGTTTAGGTCAATAAGATGCCAGCTTGTTTTGAACAAGGCTTCCCAAAATGTCTGTCAATAAAATACAGAGACAGATATTACGGAATGAAAAGCTGTGGTACGGCCATCAGAAAATTTTGGGGAACCCTGCCAAAAAAAGAGGTTTTAAAGGAAAGTTTTAAAAAATAATTAAAAGTGTAACAGGATTTTTGTTGTAAAATTTAATTTTAAAAACCTTATTATTTTGATGATTTTTTAACCCAATCATAAAACAAATTGAACTCATTGCAAATACAAATGTCAATGGACTATAATTTAATATATAGATATAGATATTAATTTTAAGATTTATACCCCAGTCGGGGCAAATTTTCGACAACGCTTGAATCAAATAAAATTTTATATAAAATTTTTTATATATATATGTATATTAGTATATGATTTAGACAGAAATTTAAAAAAATGAATCACTTTTTTTAATTTTTTGTTAAAGACTAACATAACAGCGTCATAGTCCCACTATAAAGCCCAAATTTAAACAATATTATATTTTATTTTTTTATTATATATATTATATGTAGAGTGGATTCTGCGGGATTTGCCCTGTGTTTTTGGTTTATGGCTTAAAAAGAACCCTTTTTCTCGACGTTTCAAAAGCTGTGGCTTTTCCCTCTTCAGGAGTCGATGCGAGTCTGGACGGACGGCAGTCGGGAAAGGTGAGTCACTTCGGGCCTCCTTTTATAGCCTGGCGGGTAACCAATCAGGGCTCAGACGCCCCTGATTGGGGCGGGCGTTGTACCCCCCGCGCCCTGATTCGTGCGGCGTTGATCCTGTGTACGCGCCCTACTCCTGGTATTGCAAGGGGCGGCCCAGTGGGGTTGTACCGGGGAGTCAGTGATGGTCTTAGAAGTTTTTTTTTCTCCTCTTGTCCAATTTGGGGCGGGTGGCGAGATCTGGGGGAAAACCTCGTGTTCCGGTTCACTGGTTGAACCGTGATGGAAGCGATGTTTGGGTTTTCCAAGCATGGGGAGGAAACTCCCCATCGTCCCGCTTTTTGAGGTTATGAGGCCGCTTTTCAATCTCCACCCTTTCCCGGACTTCGCGAGGGGGGAAAGTTATAATGGTGGCAATGCAAGGGGTTTATCATTTGAAGTTAATGCATGTCCAGTTTTTTCCACATTTTGGGGGAAGAGCGGGAGGTGACCTTACTGGTCACATTTTAAAAGCTCCGGGGACACGGACAGAAATTTTCCCTGCCAGTTGCCGAGTAGATTGGTTGCACTCACCGCATGGGACCTCAAAACCCCCCTTGCCCCCCAAAGGGAATACGGTCCTTAGCAGTTCTCAGGAGATACCTTTTTTGTCTGTCAGTGTTGAAGATGGTCTTGATTTTGGCAGCCCTAGTTTTTTTTTGATGCGTTCTGAAGAGCCCTTCAAAAGGCAGAAAGGCATAGGATACGGGTCAATTCCTCCTTAGTCTCATTACTGGGGGTTTAGGCTCCCTTTTCCCAAAAGCCTTGTTGAATTTAGGCACCAGGACGAGACGTATAGGATAAAGCCAGCACCAGATTGATTAGGGTAATTTTCCCCCACTACCTAAAAAAACGATTGGACATGGTGCTCAACAGCTGGCATCTACCCTGAAGCTCAGCGCCATACTGCCAACTGACATTTCAACAAGTTGATATCGCCCCCCAACCCTTCGTTGTCAGAATACATGACCTCGACCACTATCAAACACAAGAAAAGTTTGATAAGCTCTCCTGTCCACAAAAACTCGGGCATCCGAAGCATCGGCTAAAATCGACCTTGCAGGGGTCGTACTCAATAAACCCTCAAACACACGACCAGTGCTGCTATGGAGGCCTGGCTAAGGGGTTCAACTTTGCTGTTCTCCCAAGAAGACCCTATTGAAAAGATCATCTGGGAGTCGGAATGCCATTGGGGGCTCTCCCTGAAAGATTGAGAGCAAATACGCCAAGATACTGCTGCATTTCACCAAGGCCCCTTTTCCCCAACAAAAACATCCCCACAAAAGGGTTACGAGCATCAAAGACCCGGGAGAACCCTAAATCACATACTTCCAGCAGCCCAAGGGAACCCCCACTGTGGTCCTTGACATCCCGACTACAAACAAAAAGAGTTTAAGATTTAGATGAACAGCTTACGCCTATAAAACGGGCCCCCAAACCATTCCCTAGAGAAGAAAACTCGTACCCTCATGGGGAAAAACCCCCGCTGGACCCAGTACTACAAAACAGTCATTCCACAGGAATTCTGTGTTTTCCCCAAGCTGTAGGGTTACCAAAAATAAAAAAAAATGATTCCCTTTTCGCCCCATTTTAGTGAGTGGGTTCTCCAACACAAGTTTGGCCGCACCGGGCTAAGATACTAACCCTTGGACCGAGGACGTGATTTTTTCGTAAAAAAACTCGACGCATTTCACGGATATCATACGAGTATAGAGTTAGAACCACGAGATATGTTAGTCAGTTTTGACTTGTACACTTTTCACTAAATACCAGTTGATAAAAGTTTGGACATCACCCGGGGACAAACTGCACCTACCAGACCACCTTGCGAATTTAAATAAAAATTGCATGTCTACCACGTACTTATTACGATGGGTGTTTTATAAGCAAGGGGAAAGGGCCCCCCCGAGGGGATCACCACTCTAAAGGGGTTCCCCAACTTTTCAGGAGGATTTCGAGCCCAAAGCTCTGGATTCAGTCCTCTTAAACCCCTTTTGGCCGACGCTACACGATGTTTGTTTTGCCATCGGGACACGGCAAAGAAAAGCAGCCGATTTTCCATGCCCTCTCAACTGGGCCCACCCAACATTAATTTCACCCAAGATTGGAAGTCAAAAGGTAAATTACCTTTCCCGGGGAGTCCTTTTAATAAAGAGACCGAGGCAGCCTTGGCCATCCCGTTTGGAAGCCCGAACGACACTAACCGATCCCTGCACGCCATTCTCCCCATCCCCCACCCCAGACAGATCCTTTGCCTACACACTTGCTACTCGCGCAAAAAGATTTTGAGGAGACCACATAAGGCTGAAGCAAGGGGTTTACGGAAGCTTGCTAAAAGAATGGTTCCTAACCGACTATTCAAAAAGGTTTGGAATAGGCAGCCTAAGCCCACCATAATGAGACTAAGGAGGAGTTTGACCCTGTATCCTATGCCTTTTGCCTTATGTGAAGGGCTTTCAGAAAGCATAAAAAAGATACTAGCGGTTTGCCAACATCAAGACCATTTTCAACACTGAAAGACAAATGGGTAGTCTCCTGAGAATGCTAAGGCCCGTTTTTCCCTTGGAGGGAAAAGGGGTTTTATGAGGCCCATGCGGTGAGTGAAAAACCAACAACATGGGCCCCAAAACTGGCGGGAAGATTTCGTCCTTTTCCAGGGCTTTTTAGAAAGTGCCCAGAAAGGGTCACCCCCTTGCTCTGCCCAACATGGGGAAAAAAACGGACATGCGATTAACTTCACTGTCCCCCATTGCATTGCCACCATTGATAACTTCCTCCTCGCGAAGCCCGGGAAAAAAGGGGTGGAGATTAAAAAAGGGGGCCTCAAAACCCCTCAACAAGCGGGACGATGGGAGTTGCCTCCCCAGTGTGGAAAAACCATCATCGCTTCCACCCCGGTTCAACCAGGGAACCGGACGACGAGGTTCGCCCAGATCTGCCACCCGCCTAAGAAGGGAAAAGAGGAAAAAAAAAAATTCTAAGACCACACTGACTCCAGGTAAAACCATCATCGGACCGCCAGCTTGCAAACCAGGAGTAGGGGCGAAAACCAGGAGAAAAAACGCGCGCACGAATCAGGGGCAGGGGTACAACGCCCCACCAATCAGGACGGGTTGACCCCTGATTGGTTACCACGCCAGGCTATATAAGGAGGCACGAATGAGCTCATGCCTTTCGACTGCCGCCGTAAAAGACTCAGATCGATCCGAAGATGGAAAGCCACAGCTTTTCGAAACGTCAAAAGAAAACGGTTTTTTTTTAGACCCATCAACTCAAAACACAGGGAAATCCCCGGAAATCCACATTACATCTACCAGCGGCCCTGAAACCCTAAGAATCCATTTATTATAAATATATATAATAACATATATATTCTTATGTTTGATTTTTTTTTGTTGCCCGAACGTCTCTTTTAATTAAAAATGGAAAATAAAAATGGACTTTTTAAAAAAAACCCTGTCAATGCGGGATTCGAACCCGCGTTCCCTTGGTACCTGCGCCCCAATGCATAGCACCGCCAAGAGCGGTTAACTAATATATTTTAAAATTAAAATTCAAATTCAAATTTTCAAACCTTTTCAAAGCAATCTTATTCTGCCCGGGTTAACACGTATTTCTTAAAAAAAGTTATCAAAAAAGCTCCCCGTAGTTGATAAAAGGGTTTTGAGATTTTTTTGACGACAAAAAATCGGGGATTTACCGTATACATCTTCAGCGGCAAATTATATGCGTATATTACATTTTTAGGTCCTGGTTGTTGCAAATTGATGTTTTTTTGAAATGTCATGGTTTACCGAGGTTCTGAATGGGTCGTTTTTTTTAATTATTCAAGAACGCATGTACGTAGGAGTGTTCCGAACTGAAACACAGAAATGAAACTATGGCCCCTAACGGTACCTTTGAATGGAAAAACTTTGCTTTGTTGTTTTTAGATTCTAGCTTTCATTAAAAAAGACATGAAATTAACAGGGAGTGTGTACAAGTAGGCGCAGTTTACGTGGTAAAACCGTCATTGTAACTGGTGCTAATTCAGGGGAAAGTAGGCCCATAAATATATTACGTAGTCTGTTTAAATTTTGAAAAAAGAGAAGATTGAAATTTTTTTTTTATGTTTTTCATGTAAAAATATTAATTTAAGAATTTACCACAAGTGAAAAAAATTTTCATCCAAACAAGGTGGAAAAAAAGCAGAGTAAAAAATGAATATAAACAGGCTTACAATATAATGCACATCATTTATTCAAAAAATAATATTTTAATTTTAAAGCACAAATCAGTGAGTATTTAAGATGGTTTCCCGTTGAGGTTGGTGGTTGATGCTGATGGTTTTGGCTTTTGAAAAATAAAAAAAAAAACATATTGCTTTGCTTTAATTTTTTCGGGAATAGTCAAAGAAGGAATAGGGTTTAATGGATTCGGACAGCTTGTGAACACATCTCTAGGGTGAGCACTTAACAAAATAGATTTGACTTGACTGACTTTAACTTTAGCGAAAACCCTTTCCACAATTATTTTAAAAAAAAAATTAAAAAAAATTACAAAAAATTTTAATTTTAAAATCAATTCAAATTTAATTAAATCATTTACCCTTGGGGATTTTTTGTGGGGCCGCTACATCGATGGAAAAAGCACGAGATCTCTTTATTTTTAATTTAAATTTAAAAGAAAAAAAAAAAGGAAAAATTTTAAAATGGATGTGTCCCAAAAAGGTGATTTTTTTCAATATTTTAATACTAGGCAATTTTTAATCAAGTCTGAGTGACTTAATGAAGGGAATTTTTTTCAAAATGATTTTTAGTGCGGTTTTCCAAAAACCAAGAATATTGCAAATAGTGATACTATCAGGGCAATTTTTTACTTATAATTTTACTTAGAAATTCAAAAAAAGTTTGGTCCAGATGGAAGTCTCATTTTTTAACTATTAAAAAAATTAATTGGGGTGAGCGAAGCGAAAAAAATTAATTTCAGCGACCCCCCCAAAAAAAATTTTCTCGGGGTTTTTTTTTGTTTTGTTTTTTTTTGCTGTTTGTTGCTTCTACCGGGGAAAAGGCATACGATCTTTTATGAAAATTTTAGGGGGACCCCTTTAAAAAACTCGAACTTAGACTGTTTGACTTCTAGTTTTTTGGGTACAACGAAAAATATTTTCATGAATATCGTACTTTTCGATTTTTTTCATTTTTTGGCGATATTTTTCAAGACATTTGAGCCCATTCTGACCAAAGGGAGGATTACAACTTTATATTTTACGGGGAAATTTAAGGAATGGGTGTATTGCTTTCTGAAAGAAAAAGTTTAAAAAGTTAGCCAGAATTATTAAATAAACTTTTAATAATTTTTTTTATTTTTGTACGATATTTTCGTGCCATTTTGGGGCCAATTTGACCCAAACGGGGGGGTACAAACGTTCATATTATAATGGACATTAAAGGGTTTTGGTGATGTAGTACCTTGAAAGAAAAAAAGTTGAAAAAGCTAGCCAAATTCATAGAAATAAAACTTTTAATATAAATTTTTTACGGTAATTAAACCAATTTCAAGAAACAATAGAAACTTGACAACAATACCCTTCAAGCGTAGGGGAGAAAACAAAAGCACTTGCAAAAGTAAAGATATCCCACGCAAACTAAAAACTTTAAAAAAAAACTCCATAACGCCCCCGGGGCTTTACGTTTTCCTAGTTAATTAAAAAATTTAAATTTGCTAATTTTAGCACGAATTTAAAAATTTTAATAAATTTGTCATGTTTGGTTTAATCAAAAGCTTTTTCACCATATAAAAAAAAAAAAACATTTAAAAAAAAATATTGCAATGTACATAATATTATGTTATAGTTAAATATGTTGATTTTTATTTTTTTTGGGTTTTTGAACCAAAAAAAAAAAAAGTTAAAGTAAAATTTCTTTTAACCAAAGATATCACAGTGTTCACAAAAAAACTGATAAACTAATTAAAGTTCATTTTTCAATTTTTTAATAAAATAATTACAATATATTTTACACAAATAATCAAATTTTCTTAAATTGAAAAAGTAACATAAAAAAATGTTTTATGACGTAGCAAAATGATATTTACTTATTACAAAATCTTTTCAATTTAATGATTTTTTAATAATAATTTCGAAAATCACTTTTTCCAGGTGAGTTTTGGGAACGGTATTTAACTATGAATTTTTAAATTTAAATTTTTTAATTGTGTCCAAAAAATTTTAAAAAAAAGATAAAAATTTTCCATGTTTTGTATCAAAAAAAGCATTTTTCACCACATCAAAAAAAAAAAGAAAAACAATTAAAAAATCCGAAAAAAAAAAATATTTAATAAAAATTTATATTTCAATATTTTTTTTTTTTAAGTTGGTGACAAATGCTTTCATTTCATACCATACATGACAAATTTATCTCATTTGAAAATTTTTTGGAAAAAAATTAGGTAATTAGTTTTAATTTAAACAATTTATAGATAAATACTCAAAAAAATAGCCTGGAGCAGTGATTTTTTAAAATTCTTTTTACAAAATTTTAAGCTTTTAAATAAAACAAGTCAAATAGGCATTTTTTGTCACACAAAAAAGTTTCTGTACCTTTTCAATTAAGAAAATTTTTTAATTTTTATGAAATATATTTTAAATTTTTATTATTGAAAAATTTTAAAAATGATATATTAATAATAGTTACAGTTCTTTTTTGGAACACTGCGATAAACATTTTGGTTTGAAGAAATTTTATTTAAATTTGACTTTTGATTCAAAAACTAAAAACATCACAAACAACATATTTAATATAACATACAAAAAATTTCAATAATTTTTAAAGTATTTTTTTTTAAAAAGTTGTTAAAAAAATGCTTTCAATTGATACCAAACATACAAATTTGTCTTCACTTTGAAATTTTTTGGACTAAATAACTAATTAATGTTAATTAATAAAAAAGCCCAAAATAAACACTCGGCTTTGGAGTCAATTTATTTGGGAATTTTTTATTACAAAAGCTTTAAGATGCCAAATTTTTTTAATTGGTATCATTTTTTACAAGTTAGACATCTTTACGCCATATTTTAAACGGTTTTAAAAAAATTGAATCACTATTAATGAAAATTTAAAAAGATGTTAATCATATTACCAGCTCTTTTGTGAAAAATGGAATCATTGGTTAGAAGAAATATTACTTTAACGTTGTTTTTTTTTTGGTTTCAAAAACTAAAAAAAAAAAAAAAAAATCAACATTTTTTGCTTTTACCCTATGATATTTTAATATATTTTTTTAAGTATTTTTTTTTTTCATATCGGTGAAAAAAAAGTTTTTATTAAACCAAACATGACTAATTTATTGACACTTTTAAATTCGTGCATAAAATTAAAAAATTAATTTTTTAAATTGAGTGTAGCGAGTGAAGCGAAAAATTCCATTTCACTACACTGGAGAAAAAAAAAACCCGGGAAAGATTTTTTTCTTTTTTTTTCTTTTTTTTTTTTTTATTTTTGTATTTTTGTCTGTTTTTAACACGATTCCCGGGTAAACAGATACTTTTGATTGCGATGAAATTTTTTGGGTCTTTGAAATCTCTGAACCTTGAATCCGAACTTTGAACGCCACGTTTTTTGAGCGCAACGGAAAATTATTTATCATGAAAATCGCAATTTCGATTTTTTTTTGTTTTTTAAAAATTTTTTCGAATTACAACACTACATGCTTTGTTCGATTTTAATGATTATTTCACAGAACCTTAATTTCATGAATTGATATATTCATGTGAAATTTGAGCGTTATCAAAAATCTATTTTTAGAAAATCGCAATTTTACGACTTTTTTCGATTTTAAAAATATCTTCGGTAAATAACACCTACATGCTTTATCCTATTGTAATGATTTTTTTCACAGAAACCTTAATTTTATAAATTAATATATTCTTGTAAAATTTGTGCGCAATCGAATAATTATTTCTTATGAAAATTTCAATATTACGATTTTTTCCTTTTTGAAATTACGATTAATTAAAAAATTAAAATTTAAGTAAAAAGTTTTTTAAATTTAAATTTTTAATTTTTAAAAAATCGTAAATTTAGTTATGATTTTTTCACAGAACAACAGAAAATCCGCACAACACATGGCAGGCTCAATGCACCAATTACGCTCATCCAACAACGCGGCGGGACTTAAGCGTTTTTCCTAGTAGTTAAATAATAAGGCCTCCATCGTGGAGCCATAAATTTTGGAATTCCCTATAGTCAAATTAGTAAGTATGCAAATTTTCGTGCTAGTGTCACTATTTGCAATATTGTTGGCTTAGGAACCGCCACTATATGCAATGTTAATAAACCCAAAGAAAAAAGCAAGGGAAAATAGACAAATGAACCATCAGTAGACCTTAGGCATGAACCCTGGCAAAAAGGGTACTTCTTCGGTTGGGGCGGTCCAACTATCTTTCGAAAAATACTCTGCCTACAAAACCTTTAATGTCGCTACTTTAAATATAAAGTACTTTCAACGTAAACGGACTTTTGTTTGAAATCGCGACGTTAAAGGTTTTGAAGGTTGTTTTTGTTGTTCTTTGTTGTTGTGTTGATAGTTGGACCGCCCCAACCGAAAAAAATGCCAGATAATTTGTGTATGAACATTGAAGAAGCGTGTTTGGTGATGTAATTGGTAACTTTCCAAGAATCAATGCGTGGAAGATAAGGTGTGCGTGTACATCTACGACGCGTTTATGCGGAGGGAAAGGCACCAGGTGGCCTGAGACATAGTCTCCCATGCAGCTGTACGATAAGAACGCAGATAGTAACTTATATCTCCACATATCATACACAACGACGTTAATGGAAAAACACTGGAAAAACATTGTCGTAAGATTGTTGTCCTACTATCTGGTTTCACATCAGTTGTTAGTAAAACTAAAATCAATAGCGAATCGTTCACTGGCAATATCGTTAGTCGAAATTGCTCGATCGATAGGTCGAAGTTAGATTGATTTGAGATTGTGCAGTTCTTAAACCATTTTTCGGAATCATTTCGCGCAACGCGCGGAATTCAAATGTTTATAAAAGCAAAATATTTACAGAATATTTATCAAAATAGAATAATACAATTCAAATAATTTTTCCAAGTATTATTGTTGAAGAGCGGGAATTATATTTGAAATTAGCTTTTTAAAAAAAATATTATGTTATTTTGCTGAAGCCACAAACTGGTTGTTAATTGTCGGGTTGTCGTCGTTAGGTATTGGCAGGGAGACGGCTCGGACTTGGCTAAGCGAGGCGCAAGAGTTATACTCGCCTGTCGTAATTTGACGCTTGCTAATCAGGCAAAGGGTAAGTTGTGGAAAAATCAGTTTTATATAATATATATGTCATTATTGTAGTTAAAACTTAAGTTATATTTTATTTTCCTCAATTAATATCTTTTCATTTGTCTATTTGTCAAAGACTAACCAACAAATTTTTAAAACACAAAAATAAACAATTTTATAGAGAACTTTCAAACATTTTATAAATCATTTTCTGAACATTAAAAAATTGGCTACTTATTAAACATGGATCTATATATACTGCATTTTTTTGTAAATTATTCAAGGAAATGATGAAATCATGTTTTAGCCAACAATAGTAACAATGGCAATATTCTATCATCGTTAACTATGCACATTTAATTATATTAAAAATGTGCTTAATTCTTTCATCTTTCAATGTTCGTGTATGTGTAATCCGTTGCACACAGATGCCCATAGTTGTCAGCTCTGGGCAACGAGGGACGTGGGTTGTCCGTCATCTTGATCTGTCATCCCTGGCATCGGTGCGAGAGTTTGCTAGAGAGTTTCTTGCCACCGAGACGCGTCTGGACGTTTTGGGGTCAACAACGGGGGGAGTCAACCGTGTGGGCCGCAAGACAACCGAGGCGGTCTCAACCTGGAGATGCAGGATCAATCATTTTTGGACCGTTTCTTCTTGCTAACCTCCTTGCAGGTGGGGCTCTGTGTCATTTACACTGACTCGCACTAAACATATTTCATTAAAACATTTTCATCCGCATGAGTAAAACAGGGAGATCTGTTTAGAGTTTTTTAAATCATGATTGCCTGATTTACCCCTTCCCCCCCACAAATAAAAATAACAAAAACAGCAATATTTTGCTTATGTTTAATATTATGTTGTATGTATAATTTAATAAAAATTTAAGAAATGCATTCATATGAAACAAGAAAAATTAACAACATCACCTTGAACACCATAAAACAACTATCTCAAGTAATTTTTAAAAAAAAACCAAACTATTTAACAAACTTTCTAGTGGCTTTAAAAGATATCACTGAAATTGACAAATTTTAACAGTTAAAAATAGCTTGCTTAAAAATTTTAACATTTAAAAAAATAGCTTCCCTTAACAAAGTATATTATTCTTTTCACGATTATTTGGATTAAGTAAGAGGCAAAATGAAAAATGATTATAATTATTACTTGACGAACAACCTATTATTTCTGTAGGTGTGTTGTTAAACAAAAGTATTAGTATAATAATGTGATGAATTAGTTGGACTATTCACTGCTCTTTTAAATAAAGAAAAACTATGTAGGAACGATATTTCGAAGACTATTCAGTCCTATTCAACTAGTTTTATGAATTTGACAGAAAAAACAGTAAGAAAAAAACAAAATTCAAAATTGTTTTAAACAAATACACAAATACAAATACATACCGCGTTTATGCGATTATTTTCATGGAGAATGATAGAGTCGTTCCAATTCACATAATGATGAACCATCGTTTCATCAAACGTAAAAAATATCACTGAAATTGACAAATTTAACAGTTAAAACGATGAACCCTCATCATTATGTGAATTGGAACGACTCTTCTATCATTTCTCATAAAAATAATCTGCATAAACGTCGGTTAAAAGAGGCTGCCTTTATGACTGTAAAGAACAACATCTTAGTACTCCCAAGTATTGACTTTCCTTCTATCTGGAAAGGTTTTGTTCCAAGCCAGAGCCCGTCATAGCTTGAAAAGGTGTTTTTTTTTATGTTTTTTTATCCTAATTGCTAGTTGGCAACATAAATGTTTTCATTTTTATAAGATGGTAGTCATGAGTTTTTCTTGTGAAATTAAGATGGCAGTTTGTATTTGTTTAAACTTTGTTTAAATGTCATAAACCCGGTTTAAGAGGGCTAAATAGTCTTCGAAATTTTCGTACCTACATATTTTTTATTTTATTTAAAAGAGCAGTGAATAGTCCAACTAATTCATCACATTATTAACCTCACCTGCTCTAAAAGTTGCATTAAAATAAGTATTAGTATGTAAATTTGTTATTTAGTTGCTATTTTTAATGTGTTTGCTTTATTACTAATTCTATACGAGTATATATATTTCTCATGTCAAAAACGATCTTTCAATGAATGAA
This sequence comes from Sweltsa coloradensis, assembly GCA_024449915.1. Classification (NCBI taxonomy): domain Eukaryota; kingdom Metazoa; phylum Arthropoda; class Insecta; order Plecoptera; family Chloroperlidae; genus Sweltsa; species Sweltsa coloradensis. The sequence goes on from JAMZAV010006329.1 coordinate 14,859, forward strand.
TAAATTTTTATTTTTTTTTGTGGTTATATTCTATGTTACGAACCCTCACCCCAAAAATACAGGCAAGATAAAAGGGTTGTCTAAAGATTTTTCATAAAGTAGCTTATCGTCTTTCGAACGTTGTTTTATGTTCTTAATAACATATACAAAAACAACTAAGGCATTCGCTGTAAATATCTTCAATTCATATTTTCCACCATTTGTGTTTCAGATTTATTGAAGTCATCACAAGGTCGATATGATTTGTTGTCGTCCGTCCATGCATGAAATTTTGCAAAATTTGATCACTGGAAAAAATCTCACTAACTTGAGAAATGGTACCGTGATAGTCAGGTCTACAGTTGCGCAAACTGGCCAACATTCTAACATCCAATGAAATGGCCAAAAGATTACATGGATCTGTCAAATATTGTGAATTTCGCTGATTAATTTGTTATGTCCAATATAAATAATATGGTTTAAATAGTATTTCTATCTGACGTCATTAAATTTTTGGTCATATACATTTTAATATATTTTGATTTTAATTCCAAAATCAATTCTTCTTTTTTATAGGACACATATTAAGACATAAAAAATTTATTACACGTGCACTGTATGGCCAAATAGGATAGAGTAGTATTAGTATAGTAGTAGTAGTAGTAGAAGTAATAGTAGTAGTAGTACAAGTAGTAGTAGTAGTAGAGTAGTATAGTATAGTACTAATTAGTAGATAGTAGTAGTAAGTAGTAGTAGTAATAGTAGTATATACGTAGTAGTAGTATTAGTTTTTTTTTTTTTTTTTTTTTTTTAATTGAGGTTCTTTATTCTGGAAAAAATAACAAAATACAGCAATTTCATAAGCCGCAAACTACATTAACGTAAGCTTGATCTGCAGGAGTCATCTTTAACAACAAAACATATATACACCACTATCTCTGACTCTTCATTTTTTTTGTCGTGAATACAATTATTCACGATAACAAAAAATGAAAAACCTTCTAAACCTAAAGTATAACACAATAGTATACCATATAAGAAACATTCATTACGACATATAACCCCCCACCAAAGATTACTATACTTCAAAAACAAAACAGACAAATTCATGAGACAATATATTCATTCCCTTTTTTCATTATCCAATTCTTTTATTTTCCTCTTCACCTCACTTCATAGATTTTAATGATATTATAAATGTCCCTAGGTAGTATTGTATAGACATTATAGGTACAATATTTTTCTTATCTGATCTACCATAAGTGTTGTATCCTGGTTGCCAGGTAATTAAAATCTATCTCTATTTTCTTTGTATCGTAGTATGTTGCGATCACAGCTAGTACTCTTTGGTGTCGTAAATAGTTATTCGTTAGTATACATATCCTTCATGTAGTTCATTTACCAACATTAAACCTACATTACCATCTATTTCATACCTGTGAGGATACATGATCTTACAAATTACGTTTCTGAATGTTAACTAATATCTTGCACATATGTACCCGATGTAGCCCCCATGCTAGTAAGCCATACCTAATTATAGACTCTACACGAGCGTGTGATAGACACTTTTAAAACACCGACCCTTTGAAATATTGCTTTAGAGTTTTATACTATACACAGCTGATCTAAGCTCCGATTAACAATAACTTCTCATATGAAACTCCATTTGAATTGTGATCTATTATGACCTAAATACGTATTCTGTTACGTGTTTTCTACAGGTATCTTTTACCATACAATTAATTAATCATTTATTGACAGTACTCCGTTCTAATGATTTGCATGCAAAACGCGTTTTCACTGAAACACAATTTTCCTATTTTCTGATGGACAATAAGGGAGTGTGTATATAGATCACTTTGGTTGTGCTTAAAATTAATTGTTTAGACCATTATCGTGAGCCCATCTCCACAAATTTATAAAACACGCTGTCAATAGCTTTTGTAGCAATTTCTAGATTTTTGTGAACTATCACCAGCGCTGGTATCGTCAGTCGTACAAATGCAAGCAATTCTTACTTCCTTTTAACATGCAATTCACATAAATGAGGTAAAGCAAAGGCCAGATGATTCCCTGTGGAACTCCTTACGTGATTTCAACATTTTTGCTTAGAACATTATTGACTTTACAGCCATGCATCTGTTTGAAAGATAATCTTGAAACCGTCTAATGATGGCCCCGATATTGCCCACTATATCTAAAGTCTGCTGACATAATCGTTGTGCAACAACGTGTCGAAAGCTTGTTGAAATCTATAATAATTGTTAAAAGGATGAAACACATTTAATGTTGATTGTTAAACGCCTCCTTTACATATCTTCGAAGTCGTCAAAGCAGTTTCCTGTCTTTTCCCTTTTTTGTATCCCATAGTGTGTTTGTATCAATCTATTTTACAGATCATTTCATGGTATTTATTAGCAAATCCTGCCAGTACCATTCATTATTTTCTCTATTCTTAGTAGTTAAGTAGTAGTAGTAGTATAGTAGTAGTAGTACGTAGAAGTAGTAGTAGAGTAGTATTAGTATGTTGGTAGTGTCGTAGTAGTAGTAGTTAGTTAGTCAGTTTACAGTATAGTATTAGTGACAGATAGTCGTACGCTAGTAGTATGTATTAAGTCACTAGTTACGTAGTACGTATATGTAGTAAGTTATAGGTAGTAGTGTACCTTAGTTTTTATTTTAAATTGTTCGTTATTTGGATATACACAATAACACAAAAATTCACAACAATTGCCTCGACTCCCGCAAACTACTTCGTATAGCTTGTCTGCAGATCCTTGTAAACAACAAAATAGAAACATATTCTCTGACTCTCATTTTTTGTGTTGTGATACCCAACCACCTCAATACACTTAGAATTCAGTTAGCAAAAAACAATCATTCTAACTAAACGGTAATTACAAATAATTAATATACAATATAAGAAATCATCATTATCTGACTAACCACACTCACCAAAGATATACATCGCTTTCAAAACAAAAACAAAACACATCATAGTAATATATAGTATTGTCATGGTGTGTTGGTGTCCTTTTTTATAATCCATTTCTTTTATTTTCCTTTTCACCAGTCATTTATAGTTTTTAACGATTTAAATGTCTGGTAAGGTATTTAAGTATTTTAGGTATACATATTTTTCTTTCCTGATGCTCCATAGAGTTGTTACTGGTTCCGGCTATTATCAATCTATCTTGTATTTCTTGTACTCATATGTATAGTTTGTGTACCAGCTAAGTAATCTTTGGCAAAAGTGATTATTGGTTAAAGGTAATCAATATATTTGTATTCATTTAACAAACATAAACCCACCTTACTAATCATTTATGTCCATAACTTGTAGGACCCACATGATTCTTACAAATCCGTTTCTGAATGTTTAACAATATTCTTGCACCTATTGTACTGGAATGTAGAACCCCCTGACCTAATAATAGTAGTAGTAGTAGTAATACACTATAGTAGTAGAAATAGTATTAGTAGTAGTAGTAGTAACAGTAGTAGTAGTAGTATAGTACTTTACGTTAGTAGTATAGGAATTATTAGTAGTAAAAAGTAGTAGTATAGTAGTTAGTAGGTATAGTAGATAGGTAGTCAGAAGTAGTAGTAGTTAGAGTATAGTAGTAGTAGTAGTTTTATTTCATTTTTTTTTTTTTTACAGAAAACTTTTATTGATCACCAATTACAATTACAGAATGACAACCCACAAAGCTACGCCAGATAAGCTTGTCTGTGGGGTAATTTGTTATTACTACTTTACAACATTTTTGTTCAATGTCTGATCTTCTGAATTGAAACAAAACGAAAACTTATTCGCATATTTTCATCAACAAAGTATAAAACACACAATACTAAATTTAGTAATTCAAATCTACACATACAATATCTCATAGGTTTCTATATGCTCTTTTTTTAATGAACTCATTTCCTTATGTTGTCTTTTTTTTTCAACACTATTTTGTTAGCTTGCTTTTAGGTCTTCTGGCTAATTTTATTGAACAAGGACGGCAATAGGTAGGCTCTTTTCTGTTGTTCATCCCGTAATCTGTTTATAAATGTCACTAATAATCAATATCGTAACTATATTTCTTGTTTTATGGTCAATGAGATGAGATCTGCTAGCTTTGGTACTCTGATGAGGAAGCTAATTTGAGTGACGCATAAAACTATAAAAATTTGCCAGTTTTGAAGCTTGCTAAAAAACTCACTATTTCGTTTCTCCAAAATTTACCCCACAAATTTGACCTTTGTAAATGTTTCCACCTTTTTTATGTAGAAGCCTAGCATGTCCCCCTGAACCATAATTCCGTATCTGTATTAAAGATTCTGTCTGCCCAAGTGCATAATCCCCTGTAACACCAGAATCGCTAGTACGTACATCATGGTTTTTCAATAACACGTATACTGCTAGCAAGGTTGACTTTATTAGTAGTAGTAGTAGTAGTAGTAGTAGAGTATATGTATATCAGTAGTTTTTTTTTTTTTAAACTTTTGTTAGTAGTATAGTAGTAGTAGTAGTTTATTTTTTTGTTTTTTTTTATTTAAGTTGCCTTTAATTGAACAATTTATTTACAGATATCAATCGATTGTCCCTGCGAAGCTACACAACAGCTTTATCATGCACGTTCAATCTTTTTATACATGTGATACATAGTATCGACAATAAATCATCCTTGGCATCCAGTTCCTATTTCAATACAGATGATATTTCCATGACAGTTTATGCATTCTTGAAAAACCAAATTATGAATAGATTGATTATTTCTTTTTAATCACGCAACATTGAATTTAAACCCGTCCCTAGATGAATGATGATTACAACAAATTCAATAAAACAAACAAAAAATAAATAAATAAAAAGATTAATACTAATCTGTAATAAACATTAAGTAACACAAACTCTAAACCGAAACAAAGAAACAGCTGTGCAGGCTATTAGATTCAGACTTTCTTTTAAAGACCCAATTCCCCGCACCATTACAAAAACCTTATCCTTAAAAACATTCACACACATAGCACATTTATACATTTAACATGATGACAGTTCGAGCTACACGACGTACGCAACCACATAGTCTGACTATATTTCATTATTTTTCTTAACGACTATTTTTTAAACGATTGAAATAGTGGAATCAGGAGGTTATCTAAACACACACGTAACTTTTTATTTTTTCAATTTTTTTAATATGTATCTTTCTAAATACTTTCCTTTAATTTTGCATGAGGTTTGAAATACGTTTTTTGACATTTCAGGCAATTCATTGCATCGCCAGGTACATGGCATAATCTCTATGCAACGCACACCGTTAGTTTGTGTACACACGTGAACCACATACATACCATCATTTCACTCCGTTATGGATAGGTATTTTATACTTTTTCAGACTTGATATTGAAAAGGTGTTTAATCATAAACTTATAAATACATTTGCTGCACCGGCAGAATGGACAATATTTGTAGTGTTGAATGGTGTGTAGTAACTTGTTAACAACATCTTGTGGACAAAAACAAACAAGAGCGCATCAATGAAATTTGCACATTACTTCCAGATAGGAGACAGAGTGATGTGAAGACGACCGACTCCCGAAGCAGTTATTCCATACGACAAATATTGAATGACAATGGCATAGTTAACCATTTTTAAATATTAAAAGGAAATAGTGTTCCGTATTTGAAAATATAGAAAGACCTATTCGTATCTTTTGTACAAAAATTTTTGGCCTACTTGTAATTATAAAAGAAAATCGTGTTATCCTACACATTTCCCAAGTATTGGTATTTTTAACCTCGACATTTGACGGACCAACTAAACACTGGACGAATAATTTAAACATTTCACTGTTAGATTTACTGACCGGTAGAACACCTGTTTTTAGTTCAGCAATGCGTTTGTGTCGCACTTGTACATTATCTTACGTATAACTTAGTTTGTTTTGGGTGCCGGCAGAATGCACATTATGTTAGTTTTTTCCCTAAGTTTAGTATGTACAGTGTAGTAGTAGTAGTAGTACGTAGTAGTAGTAGTAGTAGTAGTAGTCAAGTATAGTAAGTAGTAGCCGTAGTATAGTAGTAGTAGCAGTAAGTAGTAGTAGTTAGATTACAGTTTTTTTTTTTTTTTTTTTTTTTATTTTTTTTTTATTTTTTTTTTTTATTAATTAATTGTTCTTATTTGGAACAAAATACAAATACATACATTTCGAGACTCCGCAAAATCTACTTACAGGTAGCTTGTCTGCAGAAGTCCTCTTTAACACAAACAGATACAAACAATATCTCTGACTCTCATTTTGTCGTGGATTACATAAATCCAGATAACAAAAATGAAAAAACATTTCTGAAAACCTTAAGTATAGTAACCAATAGTATGACAGTATAATAAACATTTACTACCATATAACCACCCCACAAAGTTACATAACTTCAAAAACAAAAACGAAAGACAAATCATAGACGATAATATTCATTCTTTCTTTAATAATCCATTCTTTTATTTTCGCTCTTCACTCATTCATAGAATTTTTACTGATTTTAAATTGTCCATGTAAGGTAATTTAAAGTATTTGGTAAATAATTGTTTAGTAGTAGTAGTAGTAGTAGTAGTAGTAGTAAGTAGTTAGTAGATACGTAGTAGGTAGAGTTAGTAGTAGTAGTAGTAGTAGTAGTATAGTAGTACGTAGATGTAGTCAGCGGTAGTAGTAGTAGAGTAGTAGTATAGTAGTAGTAGATTATTTTTTTTTTTTTTTGAATTGTGTTGCTTGTATATTGGAAAAAATACAAAATACAGCAATTTTCAGACTCCTGCAAACTACTTACTAGCTCTTCTGCAGAGTCTCTTTAAACCAAAACATATATAAACAATATCTCCTGTACTCTCTTTGTCTGATGACAATACCATTTCAGATAACAAAAAAACTTGAAATACATTCTAAAACTAAAAGAGTAACACATATATACCCATATAAGAACTGTATAACCTAACCATTAAACCACCACCCCAATAGATACATAACTTCAAAAACAAAAACAACTAGACACAACATCCATTATACACATAATTATTCATATCCCTTTTTATATCCATTCTTTTATTTTCCTCTGCAACCATTCATTCGATAGATTTATAATGATTTTTAAATTGTCATGTCACATGTATTTTAAGATACATTGTAGGTTACAATATTTTTCTTTCCTGATCTCCATAAGTTGGTATCTGGTTGCCGGTATTAAACATCTAGCTCTATTTCTTGTATCGTATGTGCGGTTTGCGTCACAGCTAAGTAATTCGTTGTCAAATAGTTATTTCGTTTAGTATCAATTATATAAAAATTCATCGCCGTTTTCATTTACAAACATTAACCTACCATTAAAACATTTATGTCTTACTTGTGAGGATCACATGATTTACAAATAACGTTTCGATGATTAAACAATTATCTTGCACATATGTCCGGATGTAGCAACCACCATGCTAGTACCATACCTATATTATAGACTCTATCAAGAGCGTGATAGACAACTTTTAATCTACCACCCCCCCTTCGACGATAATTTCTTTAGAGTTTTTAATCTACTATACTAGCTTGTCTACTAGCCGATTACATAATTTCCTCATTATGTACAAACTCATTCTGAATTTGTGCATCTATTATGACACCTAAATACGTAAATTCTGTTACATTTTCTCTAGGTTACCTTTTACACATACAATTATCATTTATTGACAGTACCCGTTCTTACTATTTTCTATGATGTTGCATGCACAACCGGTCGTTTTTTTCAGCCACACAATTATGCTATTTTCTGATGGGTGACATATCCAGGAGTGATGTATATAAATCCTTTGGTTTTTTTCTTAAAAATTAATTGTTAGACATTATCGTCGAGCCCATTCTCAACAAATGTTATACAAATCACGCTGCAATAGCTTTTTACGCATAATCTTTCTAGACATTTTTGTGATACTATCACCAGCGCTGTATCGTCAGCTGTACAAAAAATGCATAACAATAATTTTTACTTCCTTTAAAACATGTCCATTCACATAAATGAGGTATACAGCAAGGGCCCAGATATATCCCTGTGGAACTCCTGACGTCGGAATTTTCCAACATTTTTTGCTTAGAACATTATTGGAACTTTACAGCCATTCATCTTGTTTGAAGCAGATAATATCTTGATAACCCGAGTCTAATGATGATCGTCCGCCGATTATTCCACTATATTCTAAAGCTGTTGCGTATAATCGTTTTGGCACATGGAACATGTCGAAAGCTTTGCTGAAAATCTATACAAATTGTTTAAATTGACTTAAGGTTGTTGTTTAAACGCGCCCCTATTACAATATCTGCGAAGTCGTCAGCAGATTTTCCTGTACTTTTTTCCCTTTTTTGGTACCGATATTGTGTTTTGTTATCATTACTTTTAAAATCATTTAGGTAGTTATATTAGCAAATCTGCCCACGTACCGTTCCATTATTTCTCTATTGCACGGCAAAATAAATATAGGTCCGCATATTAGAGAAATCTTTGTGATCGCCATTTTGTAATACAGGTCTACATCGAGCGTGCTTTAATTGAGCGTGCTGACACAACCCCACGAGAAGCAGGTTCAAGACGATGGCAATTAACAGGCTAATACTTTCAAGCACATACTTGCAAGTCTATTCATTCGAATACCATCTGCACCGGCTTTTGCGTTTGCTATCAACTCTTTTTATCTTTTCCTACGTCTCATTGAACTTTGGCCGTTTTCAAATAAAGAGATTGTGTAGCTCGACCACTCCGTTGAATCACATGTTTTTATAATAGAACAATCATGATTTTAATACTACGTACACCCTCATTTAAAAAACATCGGCGAATCATTCGCATATTATCATTCGAGGTATACTCATTGCCCATAAATGTTTAGATCATAAATCGTCCTAATCCTACAGATTCTTTTTTTCTTACCATTACAGTAGTTTAAACTTTTCCTCCATATCTTTCCTCATATTTTGTTTCGTTTATACAAATTTAGTTTTCAAGTAACTCATTTTGCAGTATTTATTTTCTTATTTACAAAATTTTTTCTCAGCCTCTTATATTCATCTTATAAACGATTGCCAATTGTGACTGCTATCCACTTTTTATAAATTTTATCCCTTTTCAACAATATCATGCCTTACTTTCCCTCGTAACTCCAGGGTTTGTCATTTCTTTTCCATGTTTGTCATTCGCACGGCACTGTTTGTACTAGACTCATATGCCTAAGGTATAAATCTTGCTGGCACAAATCTTTTCATACAATACATTTGGATCGATATCACAGGTGGCAATAACTGCTTCCCAATTTCATTAAGTATTTTCCTCCCTTAACTTTTTTTCTATTTATAACCTGCTTTTTTTTCCACTGTCAAACACGATCTGACTTCCCGATGTTTTACTACCTGCCTCCACTTTACCGAGTCCAAGCCTAGTACTATGATCAGGAATTGTCTGAACTCACCAATTACAGAGACTACGTTCATCACACTTACATTTACCCTATACGAAACCATGGTGGCTATACACTTGTGTAATTCGGTCAGGGGTAGCCTATGCAATCCACCCCTTGTTCATTATAAATACACCCATCAAACCATGACTAGCCATATACATTATATACATAATTTCTACTTGAATTCGCATGCATATCCAAATAAACTTCAATATTTACATCCCCCAAAAATAGTATCTGTCCTTATCGTGTCTAACGCCACTAAACAATTGATCTATCTCCTGCTGATAAAACTCGAAACTCGATAATTTGGAGGCCTGTACACGCCACCGCCGTGTTACATGTCCCCCATCCAAATAAATTTCGCTGTTGATACCTTCAAAAGAGCTGAAACTGTACGTAATTAATGTGATAAATTCAAAGTTTGTTTACCATACAGCAACCAGCCCCACCTCGTCCTGCTTTTTACGAAGTGTCGTAAACATTTCATATCCTCGAGTTTGAAAGAAGATGTATTTCATCATCTGGTGAATATTTACCTTCACCAATAGTATACTAATCTATTAATTTGGATTGCTTTGAACAATGAGTTTATAATTCATCCATAATTCTTTCTCATGACCTAATAGTGAGAATAAGAGGTGTACAAACCACTGCATTTACTCAACACACAATCACTGAATTACCGTCAGCACCGTAGTCCAAACCGGTCCAACGCTATTATCAATGTCATCACTGCTGTATAAATAATGTAAACATACACGTACGTCGTCCTGTCCATTTGTAATGGATAGATACAACAAGTAATAGACGGAAACTGGTGTAGTGCAGCAACTACTTCACAATCTTGCCAAAGTCGCTATCGACCTTGATATTTTGATGACTGCAAATCCTTCTCACCTTTTCTTCGAAACATCAATAATTTTAGTTGCCGTGAACTAAACCATACATATTTGTAGCCTTTTCCTTAGCCCCTTTTTCGCCCTTCCAGAACGAAGGACTTGTAGTATGGGACTTAAGAGTTTTTCGGTACGTAAAACACGATTACCTCACCTGCCATTCTTCCCCGAGATCCTTATTTTAATAAGATTTTCAATGTTTTTTTTTGTAGAATAAACTCGTCTCGTTTCTTCCTTGAAGCGATTCGACCGATAATGTTAGGGAGTATGTTATCGCGTTTAGGCAGGCAGAAAACGATGCACAGCTTCGATTCAGCCTCATTCAATCAATAGACATTACGTTTGGCAGCATTATGAACAATTGATAGCACGTTCTCAACCATCATTCTTACCGAACGACCCGTAAACTCTAGATTGCCATTTTCTGCTGTTACTTTTCCATATATTAAGCCTCGCAGTCAAGTCATCAATCACCTCATCTTTTTTTCTTTCAACTTCTCATTTAACTCTTCAACGGTTTTTGCTCATAGCAGTCACACTTATTCGTCTCTATCAGTTTCTCATCATAGTGTATCGTACCGATCAGCTATAGAAACTCCTGCTATTTTCAAGGTCACTTTACAAGGGCATCAAAAAGTCGCTGAAGTTCAGGACTCACGCATTTGTACCTTCTTCAGTCTGCACTAGCCCAGCGCCAAGTAGTACGCCGAGATTTCACTCATTGTCTTATACTCTTTCGCGCTCACCAGACGCACATTGGAAAATTTAATTTTTATCGCACCCTTTACACAACGACACGATCACCTATCTTATAGGTCGAAGTATCACTACAAACACGCACACGTAGACATAGTTGAACGTACTTGTACGCACAATACAGTAGAGTGCGGGAACGATCATAGCGCGTTCCGCACGTCCTACAATACCCCCGAGAGTCAGAGAGGCAAGAGCGTAAGTATTTAGTATAGTAGTCAGTAGTAGTAGTAGTAGTATAGTAGTAGTAGTATAGTAATAGTAGTAGTAGTTAGTATAGTAGTAGTATAGTAGTATTTATTAGTTAGTAGTAGGTAGTAGTTAGTAGTAGTAGTATATAGTAGCTAGTAGAGTAGTATAGTAGTAGTATTTTTATTTTTTTATTTTTTTCTTTTTTTTTTTTTTCTTAGTGAAAACTTTTATTGTGATCATAGAAATTACAATGACAGAATATGACAACCCCACAAACTACGCAGTTAGCTTGTCATGTGGGGTAATTTTGTTATTACATTTTTTACACATTTTGTAAGTCTTGACTCTTCCGTATGAACAAAACAAAAAATTATTTCAATTCATCAACACAGTATAAACACACAATCAATTTAGTAATCTCATGAATCTTCACATACAAAATACACATTAGGTTTCTATATCTCATTTTCTAATAACCATCTTCCTTATTTGTTTTTTTATTTCACACCATTTGTTGTTGACTTTAGGTCCTTCCTGCAAGTTATTGAACAAGGACGGCAACTCAGGTGCTTTTTCTGGTATTTCTCCGTAACTGTTTATAAAATGTCCTAGATTCACTAATCGTAACTTATTTCATGTTTTATGTTCATGATGATAAATCAGCTTTGTACTCTGATGATAATATAATTAGTGACCAAATGACTCAAAAACATAAAAATAGCAGTTTTGAATGCTGTTATAAACCCTCACATAGTTCTCTATTCTCCAAACATTTAACACCTCCAAATTGACCTAATGTATAGATTTTCCACCTTTTTATATGTAAGAAGCCGTAGCATGTCCCCATTTAACTAAATATTCCGTATCGTATTAAAGATTCTGCCAGTTCATAAATACATGACCGTAACCACAATCGCTAGTGTACTTAACATATGGGTTTAAGAACACGTATACTGTACAAAGGATTGACCTTAATTTGTCTGCTACACTATATTACTATAGTTGTCCTATTTAAAATTTCCATATCAATTATCACTCACTAGATATATGTGTTCGAAGTACAATTATCTGAACAACTTTTGGCACCCTGCATGAGTCATCATCATCTCGAAACATAACCCTTTTTCGGAAGTGTTCTGTGTAGGCCGGACTGCATAATTATGGAAAATATATGTTTAATTTTTTAACACTAGTGGAACGATGAAATGAATATTGCATAGACTCTATTTGTTTTTTATAATCTGTAGTTGTTTTTTTTTTTTTTTTTTATTTTTTGGGTTTTTTTGTTTTTTTTGTTTTTTTTTTTTTTTTTTTTTTTTTCATTTTTTTTTTATTGGTTTTTTTTTTTTTTTTTTTTTTTTTTTATTTTTTTTTGTTTTTTTTTTTTTTTTTTTTTTTGTGTTTTTTTAGAGAAAGGAGGGACCATTATCATGGAGACCATCTTAAAATATTTCAAAAAGTCACTTTTGGGAGCATTTTGTTTACAATTTCAATACCTACTACTGAATGCATTAACAATTACAGTATCGTCCACAGCATAATGAAAATATATAACATTCTTTGACCAGACTTTAACCATGTCATTATACAAGTAGCAGATATATAATGGACCTCTCAAACTTGGATCATTTTGGGGCACCACCAGCATGTACTTTTGTTTTAATTTACTAAAAATAGATGTTGATATTTAACAGTACCAATGAACCCGTCTTTCTGACAAATAATTTCTAAATATTCTAGTAGTGTGCCCTCGTATTCCAATTTGTCCGAAAGAGCTAGTCAACGTCTACTATGAAGTAGGTGGTCAAACGCTTTGAAAGTCTATAAAATTACCCCCACATTCAATGATTTTCATTTAATGCATTGTGAAAACTAGGTCGAATAAATATCAGCCATAAAGACTTCCCTGTGCTTATTGTTTTTTTTGAAACACCATATTTGACGTCGATCATTATATTAATTTTGTCCATATTAGGAAACTGAAGTTGATCAGCTAGATCCCTTGTCATAATTTTTTCACTTGACGGCAGTAGCGTGCAAATCGGTCTTAATTGTTAAAATCGCCTATATGTATCACCGTTGTTCTTGTGTAAATCGTCCTCAACATCGATATTTTTTAAACCTTCCGTATCATCTTGTATTTAAAACAATTTGATAACTAAATGTGCAATAATTGGACTTAGTAGTAGTAGTAGTGTATATATGTATAGTAGTAGTAGTAGTAGTAAGTAGTATGTAGTATAGTTATTAGTAGTAGTAGTATTAGTAGTAGTAGTAGTAGTAGATAGTGGATAAGATCTAGTAGTTAGTAGATATTAGTAGTCGTCAGTCTAGTAAGTCGTAGTAGTCGTAGTGAGTAGTAGTCTTAGTAGTAGTGTAGTAGTAGTATAGTAGTCAGATTAGTTATCTAGTGTAGTCAGTAGTGTTTTTTTTTTTTTTTTTTCTTTTTTTTTTATTAATTCATTAATTACATATGTGTACCTTTTTTATAACTGCTTGTTCGGTCCAACAAAGACCTTAAATAAGGCTTGTCTGCTGGTTTAGACCACGACATTGTGGACATTTCATACAATGACCGGTGTTAGTGGCGGAAGGTTATTACAACAATAAAAAGAAAATAGAAACAAACTCAGGGGCACACGTCCTTTGAAATAACAAAACTAAAAAAAAACAAAACTCTATGAATATTGAATATAAAATATTTATACTTAAGTAACACAAAAACAACACAGCTTATTACATGACTGAATAGAATTTAAATACCTTGCAACCAAGTATCTAAATATTTTAAAGACTCCTCTCTAAATCAACTCAAAAACAAACAGACGTGTCAGTTCGTAATTCCAAATCTTAAAGCAACAAAACAGGATAACATTAATTAAGAAATATAGGTGAAATCTGAACAAACTGCAAGTAAAAATTTAAATTTAAAGCAAATTGGTATTGAGTATGAATGATTAGGTGTGTAGACTGCACTAAACATATCTGTGTGGGAGGCAAATTTAAACACTTTAATCGATTAATTGGCTTGAGCATCTTTTCTAGATTGCGTGCAGATGCCCAGGTAGGACTGTTGAAAAAAGCATGTGTCAAATAAAAAAGTGTTCGTTTTTCCACTATTTTTTGTTATGTGAATTTAGAGCTAAAAAAGTAATTCCTCTGGATTTCGACCGCGTAGAGTCCCCGTAATTTTCGTTTGCTTCATAGTGGTCCTTATTGAAATAAAAATTTTACACATAAATCTAAACTTAAATAGGTATGACTACGTGTCAGTACATGCACAAAGTGATTCTTTCATTTGTATGCTGTTATTATCTTGGATTTCTTTTTAAAAGCTATTGTGTCATAGTTCTAATCATTGTGTTTTATGAAGGTGGTTATATAAGATTTACGTGGCTTAAGATGCACAAGCCCACGGCCAGAGAGGGCGATAAGAGTGATGATTCGGCGATCGTCAGTGTAAAGGCTGACCTTAAAAAGTTTAAGAAAACGGAAGTACAACTTTAGTTAATCAATTGTAACATGCACAGGATTTAAAACGCTTTCATACGGAGATCAATATGGCGTCCTCCACGACATGATCATCTATCAATTACGATACCTAAATAGACATGACTGTCAACAGACTCAATTTCACCACTACACGTACACATGTTTTTTTCCTATTTACGCTATCATGCAACACTCATAAGAATGGAATCATTATTTTAGGATAGGTTGTGACTCTTCGATTCGAGGTGAGCACATATTTAGATATGCTTTGTTTTGTCAGCATTAAATAACGAGATCCATAATCGTGCGTCCACATATAATAATTGAGTGAAATCCCGCTGCAGAACAGTAGATTCGGATCGTCCATTTTTAAGTGCTTATGATGGCCAATAACAAAACACGGTATTCGTCAGCATAACATAACCCGAGTACAGTTTTTTATTAGCACATTTAGATCATGATTGTTAACATAAATCAGTACAAAATTGTGCCCCAAGATAGATCCTTTGCGGTACTACCAGTCGTCACACCTCTCTATATTCTACTGTGAAGCATTCTTCCAATTTTTATCTGTGAGTGTTTCCGATCTGTTAAAAACTAGTGAACGCATTTTAAGGTTTGACCTACTAATAACCAACATTTTCAAGCATATTCCACTAAGTTACTGTGGTTTAATGTATCGAATGCTTTCGAAATCTACAAATATTGCAACTACATGCAGTTTATCGTTTAATTTAGTGTTAACCAGAAGTCTAGAATTTTACAAGCAGTCACTAGTGCATTTACCCTTTTTGGAATAACTATATTGGCAATTTATCAATGTATTTAAATTTCCAGATAGTGCAGACAAATTGTCGTCTACACAGCGATCCACAGATTTTTCTCTTTAACAGAGAGGAGTTGCTATTGGTCTATAATATGGAATATGACATATGATCACCGCTTCCTTATAGATATGTGAACGAACTCTGATATCTTAAGTTTGTGGGGACTTGTTCCGACTAGTCAAATCGATAAATTTACATCTAGTTTGGCTAAACTGCTAATCTCTATTTCAAAAATTATTAAATTCCTGAACCCTCGAACCGTCCCAGCCTGGCTGTTTTATTCATCATTCCATATTACTATCTATATCTGATTGTATTGCGTGTTTCACTTACGGGGGGGCGGGGGTGGGCCTCCAAAAAATAAAAGAAAGGAATTGGCTTCCTACGTTTTTTTTAACGTAATCGGCTAGTAACGAATGCCAACAACGTCAGTCTTTGGAATCTCCTTCACTTCTCTCCACAATGATTCCTCGAAACATAGATACATAGCTATCACCTTGTCACTTGTTTTTATCCCTAAATGTGGGTATGTTAATTTCAATCTACAGAAAGTTTTTTCCTTTTTACGCCACGCATTCCCCATAATTGTTTGCCAGTTTCTTTCAGATTATCTTCTCGAATTAGAATATTTGGTCCCTTTACTAGAAATTTTATTTAGCCAACCTATCTGTTTAGTTACCATGTTGACGCGAATTTGTACTCACTCTATACATTGATTGTGATAGCGCGTGCTTACAATTTTTTCCACTTGCCTAAATTAAGAGTACCTTGCTCTTATAATGCTCACCTATGACAAGGTGTCATCCACTTTTTTTTCATCTTTCTTTTTTGTCAGCCGTGGCGGCACAGTGCTAGCAATCTTATAACAACTTTAAAGTTTTTTACAGACTGCTTCATAAAAGATCCATTACAATTCATCTATAATTCCATTAAGCGATGGGCCAATCACAACTTTCCAATGTTTTGCCTGTAGCACTCGTTCATTCAAACCTGTTATTGTTATTTTTTTATGTGAAGGACCTCGATTTTGCACTATGACAGACGCAGGTGTCATACAATGCCGCTTGCGATAAGTATATGGTCGGTAATTTTCAGTTTGTGTAAATCATTTGAGCATGGGGTGAAAAAGTTCACACCTCACAAATATGTACATCAATACACGACTGCGAGAGACTCATTATCCTCGATACTCTTCTCATAGTCACACCTTTCACAAATCATATATTACCGTTAGCCTGCCATAACATTTTTGTATCAGTACGTGTGTGTCCGAGTCATGTGAGTATCTAATTTTTGTCACCTATAATTAAAAAAAAAAGGAAAGGTTGTTTTTTATATTTTCTGGACCCAAAAAAAAATAAATTTTTTTTCTATAATTGCATGTTGCAATACAGAAAACCTTCACCTCCTTTCACAATGACTGACCTTTGGTATTATAGTGCCAGGTGGTCCTATAGATCAGCTAGAATAGCAAATACACCTTTTACTATTTGTGATCGTAAGATTACCAGATATAACATTCAGAACAATTACATGTCCGAATACTTTCTACAAATCTATACTAGATTTAACAAATAGTTAACAACGCGCCACCACGCTATGAGTACGAGGGTTTGTAACAAGTTATAACCTATTCTAGATTGGTATGTTGAGTTTTCGACAATTTTGTAGATTGAAATTTCAGCTAGAACTGAAAATATCAAAATTCTCCTACAGTTTGCTTTGTTAGAATAACCTTAAGTTCATCCGCGAGTGCACTTTAGGGACCGATATTTAAATGAAAGCTCACAGTTACCCCTTTCGTCGAATCCACCACCTGCCAAGTCACCTTGTAACCACACAGTCAGTTTTTTCATCGTGTTATTTCGTCACCAAGCTGATCATATCCGGTACGGACCGATACTTGGACCTACTCTCGATTGGTGAACTGTGCAAGTCGTCGTACGAGTTTATGCGTAGTATTGCACGCGATTGTTCGTCCTTCCGCCTAGGATGCTCCCGTGTTTTGAAACCAACAAACTTGAACTTGAATTCCTTTGCCCTCTGTTTGGTCTTCCACAGAAGCTCGCGGTAGAAAGGGGATAAGTTTTCGTTGATAAAATCTCCCCCCTTTTCTACTATCACTTTTTACACCATCAAACCCTCGCTTGTGATCTTCACGTTCCTCCTGTTTTCTATAAAAAGATTTCTCTTCTTCCTTGTCGTTAATTGCACATAAAACGAGGGGGGCGCGCGTAAATTTTTTTTTAGTAGGCGATGGGCGCAGTCGATATCACTTCTATCTAAATTTAATGTTAAGTAGAAGTAGTATAGTAGTATAGTAGTAGTAGTAAAATAGTAGTAGTAATGTAGTAAATAGTAGTATAGTAGTAGTAGTAGTAGTAGTAGTATAGTATAGTAGTATAGTAGTAGTAGTATAGTAGTAGTAGTAGTAGTAGTAGTAGTATATAAGTAGTAGTAGTGTATTTGTATGGGAGTAGGTAGTGGTAAAGTAGTAGATTTTTTAGTAGTAGTAGTTGGATGAGCGAAGCGAAGATTCCATTCTACTACACTGGAGAAAAAATTCCGGAATGTTTTTTTTGTTTTTTTTTTTTTTTGTATTTTTGTCTGTTGTCCACACGATTCCGGCTAAACCCCCTACTCCAATTGCGATGAAATTTTATGGAGGCCTTTGAAATCTCTGAACTTAGAACTGCCAACGTTTTTGAGCGCATCGAAAAATATTTCTCATGAAAATCGCAATTTACGATTTTTTTTTCTTTTTTTTAAAATTTCTTCGATTTATAAAACCTACATGCTTTATCCGATTTTCATGATTTTTTCACGAACCTTATTTTATGAATTAAGTGTGAAATTTGAGCGCAATCGAAAATTATTTCTCATAAAAATCGAATTTTTTTACGGGTTTTTTCTTTTTTTAAATCAATTCTTTCCCTTATAACACCAACATGCTTTATCCAATTGTAATGATTTTTTCACAGAACCTTAATTTTTAAATTAATATATTGGGTTTGAAATTTGAGTACAATCAAATAATATTTCTTATGAAATCGAAATTTTTACAAATTTTTTCCTTTTTTATAATTACGATTAATTTAAAAAAAATTAAAGTTTATTTTTAATTTATTTAAATAAATTTTTAAAAATCTTCAACTTAGTAATGATTTTTTCACAGAACCAACGAAAATCTGCATAAACACTTGGCTACTCAATGCACCAATTACCTCATCCAACAACGCGGCGGGACTTAAGCGTTTTCCTAGTAGTAGTACATGTAGGTACTATAAACAACGGTACACAACAAAAATAACGAAACCTTTGCACTTTAACATCGTGAAAGTAGCAGTAAAAAATAAGGGTAACAAGTAGCAATTTTTCATATTTCTTTTAAAAACCCTTTAGTTTATAACATATTATATATATATTATATACTAGGAAAACGCTAAAGTCCCATCGTGTTGTTGAGCGAGCACCGGTTCGTGCAACACGACCCGAGTACGACCTTCCCATAATGTTACATAATAAGTCTTTAAGGCCCTTGACCGATTTAGTTTGAAAATTTGTAGGAGAAAATGGATAAAATCCACCGCCATCTAGAGGACCTTGACATCATTTCTTTGGAAAACTATTTTAACTCTTTGATACAAATAATACCTGTTTTCCTCGATAGTATTTTGATAACTTCTGGGTTTGGCATTGCATTTGACCAGAATTCTCGTGAGACTTTTCTTTGCCATGGTAACGTTACTTTTGTAAAAATTAATTTCTATCTACACTACCAAAAAGTCTTGACCGATTTAGCTGAAAATTTGTTAAATAGGAGAGAATGGTGTACTTATTGACCCTGCAAAATTTCATAATGATCGGAAATTTTTTATTTAATTTTTTGTTTCTAACCAACGATCGGATTTTGTTCAAAAACTGTACAGTAACCCGCATAGGTGGTATGTACATGTGTGCACAATTTCAGGTCGATCAGAGAAACGGTGCGATCTGTACCGAAGCAGTAACAGAAAAAAACAAACAAAAAAAACAAACAAAAACAAAACAACAAAAACAGACTCGAGCCATAAGAGTCGCTACCTCGCTCAATTATAGCCAAAAATGTATTATTATTTTAGGTTCCAGCTCAATTTTCCACTGGAGGCACTTTTTATTATTTTTTTCTATTATAAAATTTATAAAATGCGTCATGCCCGGTCTACTTTAAAAACCCAAAGGTTTAACATGTAAGAGCATGCAGGTTATATCTGCTTTTTCGTTTAGGTTTTAAGTATTTCGAAGGCTTACAAAAAACGGATCCTTTGTTTAGGCGTGACCGTCAAAGCCTTCATCCTGGTGCAGTGCTGACGGACGTGTTCCGCAACAGATCTTTCTTGATCTCACACTGCCTTAACTTTATGTTCAGAGTATTCTGCAAGGGAAGTCAAACACCATCGAGTCATTCACAGAACAATACATTGTTCAATTGTGTTCCAATTACTTTAGCGCACGAAATTTTTAAATAAAATGTGTGATTAGACATAAATAATTATTTCTACAATAATCTTTATAATTTAAAATATAAATTAACTTAGATAATGTCCAATACAATTCTGGTTGGCCTACGGACCGTTTTATTTAATTATTCATTTATTTTATTGTTTATTCTTGTCACCATTCATCAACAACAAGAAACGGTGTGGGCGCTAGCAAAACATTTTGCTAAAGAAAAACAATTTTCGAAGGAATCTCGGGGCCGTGAAGAAAAAAAAAGAATATATATAGCCAATTGTTCAGATTGTTAAATATGCTGTATTTAACATTTATTTTAAAATTTTATTTTTAAATTTTGAATGTTCATCAATTATCCTCAGTCTTCTGTGGAAGGGCCTCAGACTTCCATCTACCTGGCTGTATCTGAAGACATGAAGAATGTTACGGGAAAATACTTTGCGGACTGAAAGGTAAGTAAGAAAATTAAGCTATTTATTTAAAATTTTAACACTATCAGCGAGTATAGTACTTTACTACTAATAAACATTTACATTTCATTTTCAGGTAGCTAAAATGTCGTCTATGGCAAGAGATGAAGGCTTGGCCAAGAAGGTTTGGGAGAAGAGTGAGAAACTTGTCAATCTTTAATCATATAATGGCCGGGTCAAGAGATTCTGAAATCCGCACGTGACACACGTAGAGCATGATTCCGAGACAGAACATTTCAAGACTCAACAAACCATGACCTTCCTAATGAGATGCCTCTATCGTATACGTGTTGATGTATAGTGTAACGCGTGATGGCTTTCACGAACATTGTGCACGCACTAGCAAACTGTTGTTCGTTCCAGAAGTGTAATTGTCCTTCTACATTTATAAACGTATTATTATGTTACATAAAACACCAAATCATATATATTTACTACTCATATCCTTTTGAACTTACCGACAACTAACTTTTCTCGCAATACTGGATTATTCACAAGAATATTATTATAACCCTTATTTTGTTTTTGAAAATTCATAAAAACCATAAATTTTAAGTGGCATTTTTAAATCACTCCGATTGCTCTCAAAAGCGATCCAAACACCTCATAATGCATATTCATAAGGATTTTCCTAATTCATACTTTGACTTCTAGCCTCCCTCTAGCTCACTATCATAATAGAATTACCTTCTCAAATTGCGAAAACTCGTAGAAAAAGAAAATAGTAGGTACGTCTAAGTTACTTGGATTATCAAGCTGATGCAACGATGTGACCTACAATACAAAAAAGTTACTAGTCATTGTCCTCCTCAACATACAAATTATCGCATGGTAATTTTAACAACGACCTTAATAATTATATGTGATTATACTGGTTTTTCTCCTTCGTTAGAAATTGAATCATATGTATGAGAGTACTATTTACAGTCATGTATACCATCACAATGTTGCCCAAAGTTTGAAAGTGAGAACGTCTTCTCAAAGACTAAAAAACTACTGGTAAATTAATAATATTATCTTAGTTACAAACGAGTGATGCTGAATAAGTAAAAAGTAAATATATTGAAGAACACACCATAGAGAAAATAAAGTGATGAAGTAAGTAATTGAAACTTTGTTACATGTTCATGTTTAAAAAATATACTTTGAAGCCTGGTTGATAAGGGCCAACAATATTATTGGATGAGTGAGCGAGCGAAGCGAGTGAAGCGAAGACTTCAATTTCACTGACCCCCAAAAAATTTAGCTCGGGTGTTTTTTTGTTTGTTTTTCTGTCTGATTGTTAACTCTCTACCAGGCAAACGGCATATCCGATCTTGATAAAAATTGGAGGGGACCTTTGAAATCTCTGAACTTAGAGGTGTATTGTTTTTGGGTACAATCGAAGAAATATTTCTCATGAATATCGTACTTTTACGATTTTTTTCGATTTTTAGTGCGATATTTTCGTGCCATTTTGGCCGATTCTGACCAAACGGATGGGGCTACAACGTTCATATTATATAATGGATAATAAGGTTGGTGATGTAGTAAATTTTGAAAGAAAAAGTTGAAAAAATTTGTCAGAATCCATAGAAATAAGGCTTTTTATATAAGTTTTTTTATGGTTTAGTGCGATATTTTCGTGCCATTTGGGCCGATTCTGACCAAACGGGTTGGGCTACAACGTTCATATTATACATGGACTACATGGACATTAAGGTTATGGTGATGTAGTACCTTTTGAAAGAAAAAGTTGAAAAAGTTAGCCAGAATCCATAGAAATAAAGCTTTTTAAT